>VSWD01000001.1:56538619-56739935 GCA_033119305.1 Pinctada imbricata
ATACAGTCCGTGCTCCGCCGGCTGAATAATATTCTCCACTAGGAATTATATTGTTTCTGCATCGTGCCTGTAAGCTAATATTTTGTCTTTCGATATCTTAAAGCTTGCCGTAGGAGACTAGCATTTAAGAAATTTACCTGATTATTTTATATGTAATAATGTCGAAGGGTTCCAACTCACTGTCTTCTTGAAGAAAATTCCATACCAAATTACATGCACCAGACACGTGTTTCGAATATTAAATTCTCATCAGTAATGCTTTCAGCGGAGCCACCAAATGTAAGTAAAAGGTTCATTATGTTGCTGAAGTTTGTAAATATATATGGAAAGAAATTACATCGCACCTTGGCCAATTCTCAGCAATACAGATCAGTATATCAATGTTTCAAGTCTCCACTATTCCTTTAAGCATCATGAATGATAAATGTCTGCAACTATATATGTAAAACGTCTTCAAATACAATTGCATCATTTAAGACCTGATAAATTTATTACATGGACCAGACATGCACGTTTCGGGTACTAAACCCTCGTCAGTGCTCCTCAGTCTAAACAATAGAGAGGTTTAGTTACAAGTTCTTATAACGTGTACGTGTGACGTACATGTACACGTCACCGTTTGACGTCATAATCCGAGGACGTCGTTTAGTTACATGTACGAATCGGAGTAGGTATAGGTATAGCTATGTTGTAAGGTGTACGTGTAGCAAGCTTATTTACAATCAGTTTTATCTGCGAGAAAATTACATTGAGAGTCGTAAAACCTCGACGCAAGGAAAGTTATAATCCTAAACGTGCTCTATAACACGGAAAATTGAAAGTTCGATCAATGATAAGTCTGGAAAATTTCAAAGAAGTTACCCGTTCTGACGTTACGTGTAGTTTGTCATTTACACGTTCATAACGTGTAGCTATACGTCTCGTCATGACGTCATTTGAACAAAAATCGCAGGAAGTGATGACGTCATGCGTACACGTCGCGCTAAAACTTGTAACCAAACCTCTCTAATGTAATATCGCCAAAACGTATGAAAATTATTATGTCCAAAAATGTACCAAAACACGAAGCATAATTGTCGGGATATGATGCTTCAGGACTCACGTTTTAGAAATTTCAAAAAAAAATTGTAGAAGAAAATGTCAAATGCGTTGAAGAGACGGACGATCAACTTGGGGACTATTGGTTCACCAGCAGTGACACTCACCAAATAGTTCAAATGTAAAACATCTTCAAATTGAATAGCATCATTTAAGACCTGATAAATTTACTGCATGGACCAGACATGCACGTTTCGAGCACTTAACCCTCGTAAGTGAACCTAAGTCTAAAGAATGTAATATGGCCAAAACGTATGCAAATTATTATGTCCAAAAATGTACCAAAAGACTTAGCAGAATGGGTGGGATATGATGCTACAGGACCCACGTTCTAGAAATTTCAAGAAATGTTGGATTATGCTGTTCGTAACAAACAGGCAGCACATTATTTTCATTGTGGACCAGAGCCAGATGACTGGTTAGTTTGAACATTTTTCATCATCTCTGGTTCTCTAGATCTCCAATAGTGGTCTTTTATATTGCATAATTTTGGCTTATTTCACATGTTTATTTCATTTTGAAAAGGAGTAAGTAGGCTTGTTTATTAAGTAAAACATTGGTAGTCCATTTAATTCATTGTTCCATCGCAATTGAAATCCTCTTTCACTAATATGAAAATTAATATTAACAGTGTGTCAACTTCAGATACGTTCACACCACAAATCAACTGATCACGTGTTGACAATGGAGGAAATCCTACGAAAAAAATCATCATAAAGCAGTAGCTTTGAATTCAACGTGTTGCAAATAGATATATAATATCTGCAAAGAAAACAAAATTTAAATACGACACTGAAAATGGCGTTTTTCTATAGATACAGAGCAATATGTGTTATGCTGTGGCGTAGCTGGGTATAAAAATGGGGGGGGGGGGGCACAAGTTTTCCAAAAGTGAAAAAAAAATGTAATAAGCAGCCCTTTTTGGTTGCACACTCTATAGTTCTTATATATTTAAACAATAAATATTAAACCAGTGTTCTTCGATGTCTGTGAGTACAACTCATACAATACGATCCTATCTCCCTTTGCTAACATATGTAGTAAAAACACAGGAACTGATCAATACACTGTGAATGGTACAAACCATGAAGTACCCCGGTGGATATTCGTGGACCCCTTATTTACAGATGCGAGACCAGGAACCTTAGAAGATTCACTGTCTTGCTTGGCTAGCCCCACCCGCCATGAATGTAGCGACAAAGCGACAAAAATAAAAATTCAAAGGAACTGATCTGCACTGTCACTGTGACAGGAACAACAGAGACTAAGAGTACTGACCAAGGTGGACATTGATTGGTCCCTGGATACCAACGGTAAAGTCAGGTGGTCCGGAGGACTGTATAGACAGACAACATACTACAGAAACCATCAACATGATCAAAAAGAAATAAGCACATTTTTGGCAACCAAGCATTTATCATTTTCTCTGACTCACATTTACACATAGATCTACACATTGCCAAAAAAGACTTCTTAATGAAATTAGAAGCTATTTCTTTCACATCTACATTGTCAGTCAACACTTTGTGCACATATGCGAGCAATGCAATGGTTCAATCTTGCTTGAGTCATTGTGCTTCGAAGGTAAGTTTTGATTCGCCTCAGTGACTAGAAGGCCCTCTCAGCCGTTGCTGTGGTTACTGGAATCGTGAGGTAAATTTTTAAGAGAGAATATACGTCTGAGAGTACCAAACGGTAAAACCAAAGGCCAGCTCCGAAAAAGAATGTCAGGACACCGGTCAAAAATAAATAATGAAGGAAGTCAACTCCTTTATCGACATTTTGACCAGGCGGATCATTCTGTTTTATCTATGAGAGTCAGAATCCTGGAGAAAATATATCACCCCACAAACAATCCCAATTTGAGCAAACCTTTCCGTCGCAACAGAGAAGAGTTCTGGATAAAAAATCTTAATACTGCAGTGCCCTATGGGTGCAACGATAACATCAGCACTATAGGAAACTTAACAGGTCCTGGTTGTCGGTAAATGTGACAAGCTTATTCAACAGACCACAAAGAAGACCTCGAAGTCATGGCATTCGAAAAAATAATAAGCCTGACATAGCTTCTGCCTTCAACTTCACTTATAGATACATAGACGATGTGTTGTCCATCAATAATCCGAAATTCGCATATTACCTGAGCAGAATCTATCCTTCAGAGCTTGAAGTCAAAGAAACTACAGAGACAAATAATTCAGCATCCTATTTGGACATAATGTTGTCCTACGACACTGATGGTCACATGAACACCTCACTCTATGACAAACGTGACGTTTTCAATTTCAGCATTACAAACTTTCCTTTTCTGAGTTGCAACATCCCTTCATCGCCTGCTTATGGCGTGTTCATATCTCAGTTGATACGCTATGCCAGAGCAAGTACGAAATATACGGATTTTGTTCTGAGAGCTAGGCGTCTTTCAGATAAGCTTCTCAGTCAGGGATATGTTTGTGACCGACTAACATCGTCACTGAGGAAGTTCTAAGGTCGATACGGGGAACTCGTCATACACTATGATGTCCCACTCTCCAGAATGGTGGGTGATATTCTGTCATAGACCATTTGAACCATCCAACCCAAGATTGTACTCTATGTCTTCCGAAATGGAAGTTACCGGATGTGACAGTTCTACCGAATTGAAGCGGCGGGTGTTGCATGCAAGCAGGAGATGCTTACTCTTCCTGGGCACCTGATCTCACTCCCATATCGGGAGTTCGCTTCTTTTCATGTGGTGGAGGTTTTTGTTTGTTTGCTTTGGTTCCTGTTTTGTCCTGATTTTGTATGCCTTCGGTTCCTGATTTTCTGAATTATCGATTCTGTGCTGTATACAGGGATATGGTCATTATCCATATTTGTCATACATAGATTCTCCTTCGATGACTTGGTTCCATTTTTGAATGAGCCTCTAGGCCTGCATTATATTCGTACCAAATTATACTCTGTTCCTTTACGGAAGTTACACGAAATCTACGATTATACGAATGACCTCGCATATACCGATACACGTTCCGACTACAAGGAGTCATCTTGGACATTTCTACTTTTCGTTTATTTCAAGCAGTAAGATCAGATAAATCAGAGGAGAAAGCAAACCGCCCTTTCATTAAAGTAAGACTTGCAAACAAAGGTATTGATAACTTCAATCTTGGTCAAATTTTGAATCACAAAACTGTCACAGAAAAAATCCCACCATATTTCAGAAGAAAAGAAACTCCTTGCTACACACCAACAGTTGCATCTAAAATTTACAATTACAAACGATTCCTGCAGTGTATGGTGTAAGTAATCCCTCACTACATCCACTTCCCTGCGAATGTTTTTCATCGGATTTCAACTACTCTCCTTGTGGACACGTAATTATTGGTGACCTTAGTATAGTCAAGAACGACAAGTTGAGAGAAAGTACGTCCTTTACATATGGGGAACTCGTCATACACTATGATGTCCAACTCTCCAGAATGGTGGATGATGTTCTGTCATAGACCATTTGAACCATCCAACCAAAGATTGTACTCTATATCTTCCAAAATGAAAGTAACTGGATCTGACAGTTCTACCGAATTGAAGCGACGGGTGTTGCCTTCGATGCTCAATGTGGTGCTCTATTGTGAGTGTTGTTGAGATTATCGTTAGGATCTTCTTTAACTCATTTGCATGCAAGCATGAGATGCTTACTCTTCCTGGGCACCTGGTCTTACTCTCATATCGGGAGTTCGCTTCTTTTCATATGGTGGAGGTTTTTGTTTGTTTGTTTTGGTTCCTGTTTTATCCTGATTTTGTATGCCTTCGGTTTCTGATTTTCTGAATTATCGATTTTGTGCTGTAAACAGGGATATGGTCATTATCCATATTTGTCATTGTAAAAATACGCGAAGTCAAAGATCTAAAAAGAGGGTTAAGTACCCGAAACGTGCATGTCTGGTCAACGTTGCCAATTTATCTGTTCTTAAATGATGCTATTCAATTTGAAGACGTTTACATCTAACACTACAAAATTCAACGCACGCACTGGTACCGCATTCGCTAATCCTGAATGGACCACTTTGGAGCGTTAGCAGTAAACTCCTCTGAGGTACACTCTATCAAACAGTGTCTCCGCCAATCAGAAATAAGCAAAATCGGCAATAATTCCTGATCATCTAATAATAAATTTGGGTGACCTATTGTAATGACATATCGACCATGTATGTCTCACATCTCCTGGCGTTCGACTCAAACCCAGCATTTTGATCCCACAGACCTTTATTAGCTGTGTAACTATTTGACATGACAAAATTCAATATAAAAAGCATAAATAATTGCAAAGTTTATTAAAATTTATGGGTGAGAGAAAAATAATCGCCATTTTGTGGACAGTCCAAAAGATATCACCTTGTTAAAAAAGTCTCACCGCTCACTACTGCAAATCTTTGATACTCGGGTGATGTTTACCTTTACAAAGGGGTAATATATTCATGGGCGGATCCATGAGCTGTTATCGGGGGGGGGGGTTTCCAGGGGTCCTAAAGTCCGAATTTTTGTTGAAGAGCAAAAAAAACAAACAAACAAACAATCAAACATACGCAAGAAAATAAAATTATTGATTGATCATTGTCAGTTCTGTTTCTTATTATTATTAAAACAGGTGACTGGAGGGGAACGGCTAGCAGAAAGCTTAAAATCTTGAATCTTCACATCATCGTGATCATAATACTTGATTATTGATTGTCAGTTCTATTATGTGATTACAACAAGTGGCGAGCGAAAGATAGCCAGCAAATTTTTTTCCGAGATTTGTAATAAAATTCACTATTCGTGTCCTATTCTGTTTCTTTTCGTCCCCTTGTTTATTGACCTAGGTGTTATGTATATCTGTTGTGTATAAGAAAGTGCAGCATCATTTGAAAACAATGTTCATGTATGTAATAAATACTACTAGAATTGTTTTTAAAGCTGACGGCAAAATATTATCAAAATGAAAGATTTCTTATAATACAAATTTATGATGTATTTTTTCAATATTATGATAAAAAAGGGGAATTGGGACTTAATCTTATGAAATATGTATATTAAGCTATGTTCTGATCTTTAGAAAATTTCAGGGGGTTCCAACCCCCCCACCCCCCCCCCCCCCCCCACCCTGGATCCGCCAAGTAAGTAAACTAGTGAATTGTTCATAAATATCTTAAATTTCGGTAATGTCCGCTCGACCAATATTGTTATGAAAAAATTTAAATAAAACAGACTGACCTGTGCCAACTCAACAGAGATGGCCCCATCGTAACTGTGCCAATTCGCACACCTGGCTAGACATTCCTCTGTGATTTGCACAATGATCCAGCATTGTGTCTCAAAAATCCGCATCGCACAGTGGGTCTCCAGCCCAGGCCGTATTGGTGATGATGCGCCCCGCACACATTTACATCACGATCGGTACTGGACGTCCAGTTCCAAATACCGGCTCGTAGTGCAATCAAATGGCCTTCGCTCACTATATTTTGACTGACTTTGCACTCTCTAAGATGACAAGCAATCTTTTTATCAGACTCAGTCAAATTAAACAAAAAAGAATCACTAAATTTATCGCTCTTGCCACACGGGGAATCAAAGTACCTGCTGAGGGAACATTTTGCGCCTTCCTCCATCGGCGCCACCATTTTCGTTGTCAAGGTAATCATAAAGGGGAATTCCTCAAATTTCGATTTTAAACAGAAAATTCAGTTCTAAATTATGAATAAACTAAACAATGACTGGTTTGCACAAAATATGTTTAACAAAACAAAATCTATTTGATAAAGTCTTTTTATTCATATTATACAGATATTCACATATATCTGGGTTAAACAGATATAAGCATGGTAAAAGGAGCACTTTTCAATAGATTTATATAGAAATAATAGTAAATTTTAAAAGGGTTGCCATTCACAGCATGCGATTCAGATATGGCTGAAAATTCACATTTTGATTTCTATTGTTCATTGATTTGGAATATGGTCAAATTTATAATAATTGTGAAAGTGCATGTAGCACGATTTTTGCAATCTGCATGATTCTTATAGAGAACTGTACTTAATGCAAATATATATAGTATTTATAGATTCTAATGGATTTAACTTTTTGTTGAAAGTACATCCCTTGCATCATATTTTGCGCGCTCAAGAAATCTTTATAAATATACTTGAATAAAAAATCAAGGGAACATTCCCATTCAACTCTGAATACAGAACTGCTAGAAGAAGACAATCTAATTTTCGTATCTGAACTTGAAAATTTATGCTAGCTTAACTCAATAAAATATGTTTAATCTCTCTATTTCAAACTCATTGTGCGTACATTACATTTCAACATTTGTATCAAAGAAAAGCACATGCATTTTTCGGCAGTTACTAGAAATTTACAGGCCTTTCACTGAAAATCGTTTGGAAAGAATTAAATGAAATGGAGAATTTCTCAATTCTAAGTGATTCCTCGCCATGCCTCTGCTTTCTTCGCATTTGTATTAACATTCTTATGAGCTGCAAAAATAAGATCTCGATTCAACTCAACCGCATCAACGATTACTTCCATTTCCTCAGTCGAAAAATTGCCCTTACTCTTAGCAACCGGCGCCATCTTGGATTCATAGAGAAATGTCGTTCGTCATAACATTACGTCATTGTCACGACGCTTTCGTGAAACGCGGGTAAATGGATCGTAGTTGCTGCGTAAATAGCGTCGTAAGTTAAAGGTCGGTCGTAAATTTACGACGCTTTTGTGAAACTGGCTACAGGTAGAGTAAGCATCTCCTGCTTGCATGCAACACCCGTTGCTTCAATTCGGTACAACTGTCATATCCGGTAACTTCCGGTAACTGCCCTCTTTTTATATCAATTTACATATTCATCTGTGTTGCTTGGGTCCCTGCGTTTTGCGGCCTTGTTTGTGTGTGGTCATCTGACAGTGAGGAGGTTATTTTTACACCACAATTGTACGTTCTTCAAGACCTCTGGGTAATCGGAATAGTGGGAGGGTTGTGCACACGTAATCCAGGATAACCACACCGTCTGCTACTGACGTGGCAGATGGCCGTCCTAAGTCGGCACCGTTTACCCATTGGTCTCGTTGGTTTATGTGTAGTCATTTGTGTTGTTTTTTTGTAATTTGACGTTCCTTGTACTACTGCGTCTCTTTCTGTACGTGTCTTTTTTTTGTGTTTTACAGTGGGTGTTTGGGAGGTTGCTGTTGGTGTTGTTGGAGATCCCCTCCTTTCTTCCATTTCAATAGGCCTATTACTTTTTGTTGAAAGTACAGCGTCATTGCAATATTTGTTGTTTGATGCATACAGATGAGTAATCTTAAAGCTACAGTGTCCCTGAATTTTTTTTATTGAAAACGTAATTTTAAATGTCAAGCCAATGTGGACAAAAATATGTATTTTCTAATATTAGAAATTTATTTTCTAATATTTGAAATTCATTTTTTAATATAAGAAATTATTTTCTCACATTAGAAATTACTTTCTAATATTAATAATTCATTTTCTGATATTAGAAATTCGTTTTCTAATATTAGAAATGTATTTTCTAATATTAGATTTGGTGAGAAACTCTGCAATCAAGATGTCGAAATTTCTATGGGTTCTTACTGTGCACCTATTGCTGTAGATTTATTTTTATACACGTATGAAAAAGAATTTATCCCAAATCTTCAAAAGCAAAGAAAACATGATGATGTGAGATATCGTATTGGTGCTTCTAGTTGTTGGAGATCCCCTCCGTTCTTCTAGGTACCTGGATAATATTCTTACTATCGACAATCCTGTTTTTGAAAAGTATCAAAATGGTACGGGCCGGGTTGGCTGAGTGGTAGCCCGCTCGCTTCTCACCTCTAATGTCCTGGGTTCGAATCCAAGATTCGGCGAAGGGTCTTATCATGGAGGGGAGATGGTCCCCCACCAAGGCCTCTGCAGGGTTTTTTTGCTCCGGGTACTCCGGTTTCCATACATTATACTGTTAAATTTGTTCATTTTTGTTTTGACTTGTTCACTTTCTCACTTGTATTTATATGTATGCCAAGTTTGGTGATATCAATGAATAGTTGAGTTGAATTGAATTGAATAATCGTATACATTTATATTTACCTTGCATTATTTGTCATGTTATAGGTGGAGTACTTCAAAATTCCCAGTGCAGGTGTCAAAGAGAAGAGTGGGATACTTGTACTGTAAGAGTAAGTATCTCCTGCTTCCATGCAGCACCCGCTGCGTCAATTCGGTAGAACTGTCACATCCAATTGGAAGCAAGGTCTTTGGATGATTGGAATGTTTCCTCTGATCGGTCACAAACCGCATAAATTATCAGCCTATTTGACACGCGTTCAACTGATCCGAATATGCAGATCTGAAAAATTGAGATTTAATTTTAAGTACACGTATGTATGGAGCATCGACGGACCACTAGCAAGGTAGAGGTGGGACCAGATGCCCGGGAGGCATCCCCTGTTGGCTAGCCGCATCCGATTTAAAATTGAATTTAATTTAATTCAAACTTATTTGAAAAATTCTATCAAGAATTAAAAAGTTATATGACACACAAATTCATTAATATAAAAGTAAGTAAGTCTAACACAATTTTTCATATTTTAACCCCTCCCCCCCCCCCCACAAATACACCACCATCACCAAAAACAAGGTTTTTCAGTAACACACAATTCTTTGACTAGCTATACTTTTAAATTCATTTTTTGTTTGTTTTCATTTTATTAACTTCTTTCAAATGAAAATATTGTACATACTTTCAGACCAGCTTGAAGATTTCCCTCATTGTGTTTCACTCTCCTTTCAAAAAGGGACTCGTCGATTTTCACGGTTCCAGACAGTTTGAAGTTTCTCGTGTTCCTATGCAAGTGCTCTTTGAATAGTTCCCGTAAAACGACGCCCAGTTTATAGCCGTTGTTATAACTTATACCACAGAAGGATGCACATTGCTTGAGAGACATCTCGTCCAAAAAGCACTTTATAGAAAGGAGGATGTCTTGTAAAGGCAAATTTGATTTTTCAAAAGAAATGAATATCATCTACTTGGTTCCCGGTGATTCCGATTTTTCATGCATCGAAATATCTGCCCACCCCCGATCCCTGGTCTGCATATCGTCTCCACATCCCTTGTCATAGAACGCCAAGGACATGAAGTAGGCCATCATTACGGCACCATTTATACAGAATATCATCAGGTTCCATCAAAAGGGCAAAGAAATTCCATGGATTGTGGAACTCCCTCGGACTGGGGTACTTGTAGTCGCGTAATATTCTTTCTCTACCACCAGCCTTCCGCGAGTCGGACATCGTTTTGGAATAAAATTACACAAATCGGTTCTATTTATTGAAAAATATTTTATGTTTCCTTTCCTTTATGCAAATTATCATTTTCAATTTGATTCTTCATTGGTCAAAAGTGAATAAAATTCAGGGTATCAAAACCTTTTCGCTCGTATGATTTCAAAAATGCACATTTATATACGTGGACGATGATTTGAAACCTACAATTATCTAATCTTAACAAAGCTACATGAACAAGGTATGCAAATAAGAAAACAGTTAACTAATGCTAATGTATATGCATGACTTGATTTATTCACTGAAGTGTGTACACTCAACCCTCTTCTCCAAATACACACATGCACTCAAAAATTAATAAGAAAAAAGTAAGTCGTAAACAGGTAATTATTTTATTGCCTCATCTTTAATTCATTCTTTCCTTTTCCGATTGTCTCTTATTGATTTATGTACGTAGTAATGTATTCTTTCATCCAAATTCTGATGACCCTGGCTCACATTGTACCCGTACAGGGCGTAGTTTCTTTTGTTCTCAAACTGTTATGGAATGATTTTCTTATATATCATTCATGGTTTGTTTCAAAAGCTATAATTTCAGAGAAAGAATCTAAAAATACATACCGGATAAGAGCGTGGAAATGGTTCAAAGCAGCCCTATCTCTGGCTAGTCCCCTTAGGCCGACCCATTCCAGCAACAAGGAGGGACTCATTCAATTTACATAGGCAAAAGCAGCTATCAATACTCTGTCAAAATATTTGGTGTTTTTCGTCCAGAATAATTCTCAAAGGACCACTATGTCCAGTGAAGACGATCTGCAGATCCGTCCGATGGCTTTTTCCCCTGGACCTATCATCCTCTTTCTTACATTTTTGTAAAATTAAAACTAATCGATGGGTTACAAAACCAATCAAACTATGCTGCGGCATCAGACAAGGTTGTCCTCTATCAGCCCTCCTATTTGTTATAGCAGCAAAGGTAATGGCTTTCAATATCAGAAATAACAACAGTATTAGTGGAATAAGTTTTCACTTTATATGTTTTTTTTTGGCTCGCTTCGCTCGCCATACATTTCTTCTTTAATGGTAATTTCATAATAAGAAATATCAAAAGTATACATGTGAATGAAAAAAAGGGGTTTCCTTAAATGCTTAAATACATTATCAATATCATTTATCCCTATTAGCAGATACATGTATCACCATAGAGTCTAATATTTATACATAATCTTGGAAGGAATATTCAATTAAGCTTTTCACTAGTTTACGTTTCTAAATTCATTTTTTTTTCTCTAAGGAGACCCTCCCCTCAGGCCCTCTTACATGTTACATGGCCTTGTATACATTTTGTTTACTGAAAATTAAGGGGTATTGACAAACCGTTATTCGCCATATTGGATTTTATGTAGTGTGTTATTGAAAATCTTTCCTTACATCGAGTCATGTCTCCAACCTCAACTATTTTAATCCCAAGTATTCTCAACCCCAATAGCTACATTTTCTCATATTTTCTACGGAAAATTACATTAAGATTTTAGCATTAGAAACTTTTTAAATTCATGCACCGAACTGCACAGCTGCACCACAGAAGAATTTATGAAAAATACTACAACTTACCTTAAACATTACATGTTTGTGACCGACTGACATCGTCACTGAGGAAGTTCTACGGTCGATATGGGGAACTCGTCATACACTATGATGTCCCACTATCCAGAATGGTGGATGATATTCTGTCATAGACCATTTGAACCATCCAACCAAAGATTGTACTCTATATCTTCCAAAATGGAAGTAACCGGATGTGACAGTTCTACCGAATTGAAGCGACGGGTGTTGCATGCAAGCAGGAGATGCCTACTCTTCCTGGGCACCTGGTCTCACTCTCATATCGGGAGTTCGCTTCTTTTCATATGGTGGAGGTTTTTGTTTTTGTTTGCTTTGGTTCCTGTTTTGTCCTGATTTTGTATGCCTTCGGTTTCTGATTTTCTGAATTATCGATTTTGTGCTGTAGACAGGGATATGGTCATTATCCATATTTGTCATTGACACTATGTAAACGTCTTCAAATTGAATAGCATCATTTAAGAACAGATAAATTGGCAACGTGGACCAGACATGCACGTTTCGGGTACATAACCCTCATCAGTGATCCTAAATCTAAACAATGTCATATGCCAAAAAAGTATGAAAGTTACTATGTCGAAAAAGTGTACCGAAAAACGTAGAAGGATGGGTGGGATATGATGCTACAGGACCCACTTTTTAGAAATTTCAAGAAATTTTGATAACAG
This sequence comes from Pinctada imbricata, assembly GCA_033119305.1. Taxonomy (NCBI): domain Eukaryota; kingdom Metazoa; phylum Mollusca; class Bivalvia; order Pterioida; family Pteriidae; genus Pinctada; species Pinctada imbricata. The sequence continues at coordinate 56,551,304 of VSWD01000001.1, forward strand.
AAATTTAGAATGCGTTGAAGAAACGCTCAACCGAAATTGATCGAACTTGGCTACATGTGCCCTCGGGGACTCCTGGTCCACCAGCAGTGACACTCACCAAGTGGTATAAATGTAAACGTCTTTAAATTGAATAGCATCATTTAAGAACAGATAAATTGGCAACGTGGACCAGATATGCACGTTTCGGGTACATAACCCTCATCAGTGATCCTAAATCTAAACAATGTCATATGCCAAAAAAGTATGAAAGTTACTATGTCGAAAAAGTGTACCGAAAAACGTAGAAGGATGGGTGGGATATGATGCTACAGGACCCACTTTTTAGAAATTTCAAGAAATTTTGATAACAGAAATTTAGAATGCGTTGAAGAAACGCTCAACCGAAATTGATCGAACTTGGCTACATGTGCCCTCGGGGACTCCTGGTCCACCAGCAGTGACACTCACCAAGTGGTATAAATGTAAACGTCTTTAAATTGAATAGCATCATTTAAGAACAGATAAATTGGCAACGTGGACCAGATATGCACGTTTCGGGTACATAACCCTCATCAGTGATCCTAAATCTAAACAATGTCATATGCCAAAGAAGTATGAAAGTTACTATGTCGAAAAAGTGTACCGAAAGACGTAGAAGGATGGGTGGGATATGATGCTACAGGACCCACTTTTTAGAAATTTCAAGAAATTTTGATAACAGAAATTTAGAATGCGTTGAAGAAACGCTCAACCGAAATTGATCGAACTTGGCTACATGTGCCCTCGGGGACTCCTGGTCCACCAGCAGTGACACTCACCAAGTGGTATAAATGTAAACGTCTATATCTACAACCATTTGCCCTTCGATTTTGAGTACAAGGTATCATTATCATTATTTGTAATTTTATTGTCTATTGTATATATGTTTATGCTGATGAGCCTTTAGGCTTAAAGCTAATAAACCATAATATAAATCTCTTGTTACTCCAACATGGTGTCTTTTCGAACACGAGTTCGTTACAGGTAGGTTCAGTGATATCCGAATCTTATTTTGGTAAAATTATGAGAGAAATCAGTGAAGCCTTTAGGCGCGTAGAAATGATGAACTCGTGTTCGAAAAGACACCATTTTCACGTGCCGATCCGCCTCAACACAGGTAGAAAAAATAAACGATTATAAAGTTCCTTGGGTAATTCACTAGAATCTCGATTGTTTTCGATTCAATTATTATTATTTGCATGATATAGCGGGGTAGCCATGTGAATTATAGGTGACAAATTCCAAATGTGCAACATTCCAGGATTCATTTCTATGTTGATATGGCTACTAGCCCCTTGTAAGAAAGTATGATCAAAATTGGAGGACAAATGTTTGTAAACATATGATGATAGTAACGTTTTAGGAAGGTTATTGTATTCATCATGAATCCTGCAAACCTTTAGCTGTGCAGTTCGGTGCACTAAGTTCAAATGGTTGTCATGTAAAATATTGCTGCAGTTATTGTTCAAAATGATGGGAAAATGACGATGTTGAGGTAAAGAAAACTTAGTATTAAAATTGTTCAGATTGGAGTCTTAATTCTGAAGAACGACAGATTTCAAGTATGCTTCAGTTCAAATCCAATATGGCCGATAAACTTTTGTCCATACCCCTCAAATCACATTGTAAAAATCTTTTATCTCTCTTTTGTAGCGACAATCGATTTTCACAACCATTATCGATAGTCGGCGACTTTGAAGTTTCAGCGACGATAGCGGCGACATAGGCGCCTATCGTTACAACACTAATGTTAAGATCATCAATTCTATTTTATTTACGTTCGTCTAATTTGAAGACTTCTCATTCATTGTGCCTTTCAGAGCTTAGTGATCCTGATGATACCAGTGAGGCTTATCAGAGTAATGAAAGTGAAATACTACAGACCACTGAAGTTTATCAGACCATTGATGTTCAAGAGACCAGTGTAGTTCAAAAGACCAGTGTAGTTCATCCAGTGTAATTCAAGAATTCAGTGTAATTCAAGAGACCAGTGTAGTTAAAGAGACCAGTGTAGTTCAAGAGACCAGTGTAGTTCACGAGACCAGTGTATTTCAAGAGTCCAGTGTAGTTCACGAGTCCTATGTAGTTCAGACCAGTGCAGTTCTTCAGACCAGTGAAGTTCATCAGAACAAAGAAAATATAGGTAAACTTATGTTGATAAGAATCAGTGAAGACTATGAGTCTCAGTAAAAATCAAGCAGAAACCATAAAATTTACAGCAGAATCTTATTATGACCTTACTCCTTTAGTTCCAACATTGAAATATGTCTTATGCTGTAATTCCCTGTACAAGCAATGTTGCAGCAAAAACAGGGTGTCCAATATTTAGCAAAAATATAAGAATTTCTATCTTTCTTTCGGTGTTTATTGTATTTAATTCTGGTTGGAGCACATGCAACCCCCCTTAAATGGTTTCTTTGTAATTATTGAAGCTTGAAAATTTAGTGACTTATCTCATCATCAAATTTAAATGTGGCTATACTGTGACTCCTTGGCTGAAGTTATTACAAAGGATGATAAAAGCTATTGAATTTGGAATAATTTGATAATTCCCATAAGATTGTCATGTCAGATTCCTCAAAAAAATTCATGAACTAGACTGTTCCAGGAATTTACAAAAAGCTTTTAGCTCAGAATTGCCATAACAAAATTAAAGTAATCTGAATATACCATAACTTATGAACAAATGAACGGACAGACCCACTGACACGATAAAAAGAGTCTAGCATAAAAAAAAAACCTATCAATATCTCTGATTTACTTTCGAGCCCATTGTAACCTAGTACAAACCCTGTAGTCGATTTGACAGCCTTATATAACATGTGGCCGACCTAGAAATGTCCTTTCCTATGAACTTTTTTTGATGATTCTTATCTATGGGATGGTACTGAATGATTCTAGCTTGGTTGCCACTCTGGCAACCTTGGGCAACTCTTTTTATAGGCGGAAATTCAAAATAGCCGCCAAATGCCTTCCACCAATAGATGAAATTAAATTCTTTCTTTAAATAATAAGTGTGGCACATCAAATCAGGGGTTTTGAGGGTCAACAAATCCATTTCCGATGTCATTTTTACAATTTGAGTTCATTCAGGACTAAATATTCAAGATGGCCGCCATATTTGAACCTCATTATGGTACAATGTGAATATTTCAATAAAACGTTCGTGTAACACATTTTATGTGTAGTTGCAATGGTCCTAGAATACATTTATTTTGCTGTTTTTGTTGTAAGCAGCTGACATGTACATCTGGGACAACTCTGCTTATCGGAGGAAATTCAAAATGGCCGCCAATTGCCTTCCATCAATAGGTGAAATTAAATTCTTTCTTTAAATAATAAGTGTGTCACATCAAATCAGGGGTTTTGAGGGTCAACAAATCCATTTCCGATGTCATTTTTACAATTTGAGTTCATTCAGGACTAAAAATTCAAGATGGCCACCAAAATTCAAGCTTTTTATGGTACGATGTGTAGATTTCAGTAAAATGTTCGTGTCACACATCTTATTTGTAGTTGCAATGATCCTTCAAAACATTTATTTTGCTGTTTTGGTTGTTTCCAGTTCACATATACTTGTAGGATAACTTTTTTCATCGGGGAAAATTCAAAATGGCCTCCAAATAGTCCCCTATCACTGAGTAAAATGTAATAATTACTTAATATATCAAGTGTGGTACATCTATTAAGTGGTTTCAAGGGCTACAAAATCCATATCTTGTGTCATTATGTTAATATGGGGTTATTTAAGACTGAAAACTCCAAATGACAGCCAAATTTCGGCTTAAATGCAAGAACATTTATTTTAATTTATTTTCTTAAGAAAAAGGAAGGACAACTCATCGTATTAGTAATTTGAGGGTCGTAGTATTCCCTCGCATGGATCTTGCTACGACTTGAGCTCATACATGCTTATTTCAAGATTTCCACCTTATAGTTGGGAACTATGAATAATACAAAAGAAACAATAAGTTAACATAATAAAACAATGTATGAATATTGTATTTTTCTAATAAGAAATGTCACAAGCTAGTATTTTATAAGATTTCCTATATCATGAAAAATGAGTAAGAGTGGCATATAAGATTGGATGGCTTCAACTTTAACAGACTAAGATTCGTCAAAATGTAACGAAAGATAAACATGTCATTTATTTGATTAAAATGGCACTCAAAAGACAAAAATAAAGTTTCGCTATTGATCATGTTGATATAAGACCAGTTTGTTTGACGCAGGGTATTCAAGAGTAAGCAAGTAAACTCGAGGTAACTTGGCTGTTTTGGCCATTTTGGCCATTTCTTTCTTGGTCTGTATTAGCTTTTATCCAATCGGCAAGAATGCAATAGAAAGTCTTTGGTGTTTCCTTTACAACAATAGGTGTAATTTATTTTGAGTTGAGCTATCTACTATATTTATGTATAACGTTAACGATGACATGTACCATTTTGAAATGAAATTCTGAACCTTGCATCTTTATCCTATTTATACTTAAAATGGAACTTTGTAAAAGAATGTCTTCAAATGTGGCAAAACAATTTATCATTTATTGTCCTAACCATGCATGTCTGGTGCATAGAATGTATTCTTCTATGTAGAGAAGGCTGCTCAATAGTAACAGGGTTAGCACTCTCCTTTTTCTTCTTAAGGCCGGTTAAATTTGTAAATGATCAGGCCTTTCAAAATGTCTTCTGCTAAAATTACATCTGAGGATCATCTTTACTTCTGGTTGGAGGTTCCCTTCGTTTTTCTCTACAGTGATTCTAAATTGAATCTGAGTTAGGAGTCTTCAACTGTGGAAAAATGAAATGGTACTACGTATGTTTTTGGCATGTACAACTCAAGTGTGTGAAATCTTGAAAGCAATTGTCTTGAATATCAGTATTCCGTATAGTTTGAAGGTTGTTTCTATATCGTATCTTAAACAGGGTTTCATTCCAAATGTTTTCTTATAACACAGAGAGCATTTGGTTGAAAGTAAGACGTAGTCAGTGTGACCAGCTTGAAATGAATCTAGAACAAAACAAAAGCATAAGTCAAAAGAACAGTGACAGGGAAAATGATCTATGTCAAGAATAGAGATCATGCAGCAATCCTGATTGAACTTTGCTCCTATGAATTCCTTTTGCAGACTTTCAAATAGGACAATCACTTAAGTAAGCCCTATTACAAATGTATATAGATTATTTCTTCAGGTCGACTGTTATCACCCTTTCTTAGAGCATACAATATTTGCAATTAACTGTTATCTTGATATAAATATTAAAAAAATCCTCACTTTTAGGGTTTGAGAATGTGCAATCTATGTAAAAAGAGCATGTGTAAGCTCATATCGACAAAATGAAAGACATTGGTTATACCACCTTTGGGATCACAAATAGGATGCACCACAGTTATTCGTAACGAAATGTGAATATTGAAGTGAGGTTGGCCTTTAGTGAACTAATAAACACAATGACACCAGATATGGATTTCTTGACCCTTAAAACCACTGATTAGACGTCCTACACTTGATATATCAAGTAATTATTATATCTTACACAGTAGTTGGATACTATCTGGTGACCATTTTGAATTTCCCCCGATAAGCAGAGTTGTCCCAGAAGCATGTGTCAGCTGATAACAACCAAGACAGCAAAGTAAATATATTCTAGGACCATTGCAACTACAAATAAAATGTGTTACACGAACGTTTTATTGAAATATTCAGTACATTGTACCATAATGAGGTTGAAATTTGGCGGCCATCTTTAATTTTTAGTCCTGAATGAACTCAAATTGTAAAAATGACATCGGAAATGGATTTGTTGACCCTCAAAACCCCTGATTTGATGTGCCACACTTAATATTTAAAGAAAGAATTTAATTCCATCTATTGGTTGAAGGCATTTGGCGGCCATTTTGAATTTCCGCCGATAAAAAGAGTTGCCCAAGGTTGCCAGAGTGGCAACCAAGCTAGAATCGTTCAGTACTATCCCATAAGTAAGAATCATGAAAAAAAGTTCATAGGAAAGGACATTTCTAGGTTCTGAAATTTTCAAATCGACTACTGGGTAACATGGTAAAGAAACAGATAGAGCCCAAAAGTAATGCAGACACAATACTTGATGTAACCAATGGTGAGCTCTTTTCCACTACAATAGGTATATATTATCGAATAATTCCAAGGGATGCATGAGTTGCCTGCGAAACATAGCGACAATACGCAAGATCGCAAATGCAGCACGTGCAGTGTGTCCGCTTTGATTTTTAATTTAGGCACCTACCTGAACCATTGCTCAAAACTTGGGCACCTTTTCTGCCCAAGTAAATTGATGACGTCATAACAATGGAGAACAATCGAACAGTGCGCGAGAACATTCGTATAGTCTTGGTTAGAAGTATTTGCGATCGCAAATCACTTTTATATAATAGGGTTTGATAGACATCCAAGTGTGACAGACAGACAGACAGACAATTGACAAAGTGATTATCTATTATTTCCGAGGCCGAAAGGTTTGTTGGGGTGTAAGTAGGATTTCCAGGTGTCGAATTTAAACCCATCTCTTTCACTAGACTGTCGAAATAGTAAATTTTGCAAGTAAATGTGTACTTATTTGAGGCTTTGTCTGCTGGTGTAATGACATAATGTTCTTTGAGGTAGGTAAGCTTTGTGATAACATCAGGGTCTTTAAATATAGACTCGAATCTGCTGTTCACAGTTAATTTCAATCGGTTAATTCTAGATAAAAGTAACCCTCTGATGGATTTTATCCATTCGGAAAGGGTGTCGAGCTACACATCCTCTTTCTTTGCCCACGTCTTGCACATTCCTCACAAGAGTCCATGATGATTTTGATTCAATGTAAAAGACATACTTTCTCTGTATTTGGGACCCTTTTTTAACAATTCTCTCAACTTGTCGTTCTTTACCAGGTTACCAGTAATAACGTGTCCACAAGGAGAAATGTTGAAATCCGATGAAAAACATTCGCAAGGAAGTGGATGTAGTGAGGGATTACTTAAATCAATACACTGCAAGAATCGTTTATATTTGTAAATCTTAGATGCAACTGTTGGTGTGTAGCTATAGGAAATACAAGGAGTTTCTTTTCTTTTGAAATGTGGTGGGATTTTCTCTGTGACAGTTTTGTGATTCAAAATTTGACCACGATTCAATTGATCAATACCTGTTTTTGCAAATCTTACTTTAATGAAAGGGCGGTTTGTTTTCTCCTCTAACTTATCTAACTGCTTGAAATAAACGAAAAGTAGAAATGTCCAAGATGACTCCTTGTAGTCTGTATTCTGGGGAACGTGTATCGGTAAAAGTGAGGTCCTTCGTATATTCGTAGATTTCGTGTAACTTCCTGAATCAAAGGGTTTCTTTTCCAATACAGAATACAAATCATATAAATCATGGACATGTAGTGACATTTGTATTGCCTTGTCCTTTCTTTTGGACAACATTTATGTAAGATTTGGTGAGAATCTCTACAAGCAGGTTGTAGGGATCCCTATGGGTACTAATTGTGCGCCTCTTGTTGCAGATTTATTTTTATTCACGTATGAAAAAGAATTTATCCAAAATCTTCAAAAACAAGGAACTGACTCTAAACAAGGCGAACGTCACAAACACAGAAACACCATTTTTGGACCTGAATATCAAAATTATTAATGGAGAGATTCATACAAGGGTGTATGACAAAAGAGATGACTTTGGATTCAATATAGTAAATTTTCCCTGGCTTGACGGTGATGTTCCTAGATTACCGTCTTATGGTATCTACATTTCGCAGCTCATCCGGTATGCTAGAGCATGTACTGATGTTTTGGATTTTCATGATAGAAATTTACAAATAACAAAGAAACTTTTAGGTCAAGGTTTTCGCTTTCACAAACTTGTCAAGACATTCTGGAAATTTTACAAAAATTATTGTCAACTACTTTTGAAATTCGGACCCATACAATCATCAGAGTATATTACTTTGGGTATTTCGCAACCTGCATTTTATGGTGACATGATCAACAAAATTAGAAGGATCAAAGGTAGACAGAATTACTATCGAAAATGCGTCAGAATCATCAAACGCCTCTTATGCCGTTGATATGATCCTAATGTCACCAGACGGACACTAGGCTTGGTACTTGACCAATCTACAGTCTTGTACCAGCGCATCCTTAATACTTGCACGCTGACTGACTGTGACGACGGGACTCCATGACGGGCCCTGTCCAAACCTCTTTAGAGAAGACAGGGCCCCGACCACCTGTCCTCTCTGAATGTCAGTCGGACTCCTCGGGTGATAACATACATTAGCTCGCTACAGCCGGCAGAGCACAAGTCGTATTACGCATGCCCTCTTTTTATATCAATTTACATATTCATCTGTGTTGCTTGGGCCCCTGCGTTTTGCGGTCTTGTTTGTGTGTGGTCATCTGACAGTGAGGAGGTTGTATTACACCACAATTGTTCGTTCTTCGAGACCTCTGGGTAATCGGAATAGTGGGAGGGTTGTGCGCACGTAATCCAGGATAACCACACCGTCTGCTACTGACGAGGCAGATGGCCGTCCTAAGTCGGCACCGTTTACCCATTGGTCTCGTTGGTTTATGTGTAGTCATTTGTGTTTTATGTTTTTCTGTGATTTGACGTTCAATGTACTACTGCGTCTCTTTCTGTGCGTGTCATTTTTGTGTTTTACACTGGGTGTTTTGGGAGGTTGCTGTTGATGCTGCAACTAGGTGTTGTTGGAGATCCCCTCCTTTCTTCCGAAAGGAACAGAGTATAATTTGATGCGAATATAATGCAGGCCTTGAGGATCATTCAAAAATGGAGCCAAATGAGTTAAAGAGGATCCTGACGATAATCTCAACAGCACTCACGATAGAGCACCAAATGGAACATCGCCTGACCCCTAGAAAGCTAGAGGTGAGACCAGGGTGCCCGGGAGGAGTAAGCATCCCCTGTTGGCTAGCCGCACCCGCCGTCGATGTTCACGCACGAAAATGAAAATATATTGAATACATGCACTGTCTATGGTTCTGTCTATATATATATATATATAAGTCATCGAAGTTGAAACTATGTATCTCAGGCCTATTATATTTACGAATGCCATGACTTCGAGGTCTTCTTTGTGGTCTGTTGAATAAGCTAGTCACATTTACCGATTGACAACCGGGATTTGTTAAGTTACCTATGCTGCTGATGTTATCGTTGCATCCATAGGGCGCTGCAGTATTAAGATTTTTTATCCAGAACTCTTCTCTGTTGCGACGGAAAGAAGTGCTCAAATTGGGATTGTTTGTGGGGTGATATATTTCCTCCGTGATTCTGACTCTCATAGATAAAACAGAATGATCGGCCTGGTCAAAATGTCGATAAAGGAGTTGCTTTTCTTTATTATTTATTTTTGACCGGTGTCCTGACATTCTTGTTCGGAGCTTACCATTGGTAAGATAAATATACGGAGCCAGATTCACCTGTTTAAGAAATAAACTAAAGCATTTTGGTTAAATATGTTTGAAAATCAATCTAAGCCATCTATCTTCAGATTGTTTCATATTCCATGCACGTTTTGGTGGAAAAATGTTCACTACTTCACCTTGACCTTCATTATCGATAAACGTTTATAGAACGTATAACTTGGCTATACTCAGTATAACTTTATTATAATTCACATGTGAATTCTTAATAAATAAAGTTGTGGTTGGTATGGCAACACATTGAAAATACTTAATATACGATAAATATATATAAAAATCCTTTGTTGACAAATCGTTTATTACGAACAAATGTTTCTCTTTTGGCACCATAATTGCTGTACCTCGTACTAACTACAGTTTTTAAAAGTTCACTGCATTTTGCAAATTTTCTGCGATTTTTCATCCTATTGTATTTGTTTTTCCCAATTTTTCGTACCAGCAAATCGGGAATCTGACTTCTTCTTTAACTCATTCTGTTTTATTTAAAATCAAAGACAATAAATTTATTGTGCGTTTTTGTTTTTATTTATTGTTTGTGACAAGGTGTGAAAAAATTATTTCGTGTTTCAGCATGGAGTTTGTAATACAATTCCCGTGACCCGACGTTTGAAGTGTTTTAATTCCATTTCGTTCTCTAACTTGATTTTGTCGTAGTGTCTTCCATGCAGGATCTCTATTCACCCTTCTTTGATCATTTCATTATTGCAGTTTTAAGGTCGCCTCGTATTTAACTTACTCCTTTGAGAATACCCTCTATCACTACAGTAACTTTACCATCATCGTCTTTTAACAGTTAAAAGCTTTTCTCTTCACCCAGGATACTTCTTTCACCTCTTAAATTTAAATCATCTAGACGTATTACATCTTCTTCTCCTTCTGCAGTCTCTACATTTAACAACAAACATAGAGGGTTCTCAACAACTTTTACGTGCAATTGGAAAAGATGCGGTATGTGTCCGCTCATCAATTGCAATTCCACAAATCTAGTTTTAACGGGCAGACTTTTATAATCGAGATTGAAAACGACATCGATTGCTCGTATCAAGATATCATCTATGTTATAACATGAAAACCGAGGTGATGTGGCGCCCAATATGAGAAACAGGTCAGGCCTTAAATCTCGTTTTAGAAGACATTCGTATCAGATAAGAAACTCGCGTCACAAAAACAGACATTTCCTTTACACTCACTTCGTTAAGTACAGCCATTCCATTTCGGATATAACTATTACATGGGTTCAGTCTTTTCCTAAACTTAAAAATCTTATTAAAAAACGCCGACTTCAAACTGAGCTTACCTGGATCACGTTACTCCAAACTGCGTACCCCCTTGGTTTAAACGATCAAATTTATGGACAAGGAAACATTTTCTCGACGTCAACTAATATGAATGTATTTTCAATCCGCCCAAACACTAAACGGAAGCATAGGCCTCACGGAAGACGACGAAACCGAAAACTCAGCATAAAAAGTCCCCCCCCTCCCTCTTCTCGGTCCTCTGATGAAAAGTTATATTACACTTTTTTGTTATTTTTGTTTGATGTAGACATCACTGAGATGTAATCTTAACCAATTTCATCAGTTTGAAATATTGATTGGAAAGGACGCGTAAATGATGTATCTGGCGAGCGAAGAAGGTAGAGAGTTGGAGCCCTTCGAGACTATTGTACATGTCAACATGCAACTTCTTTTGTCGACATGTAACATATGCATGCCAACATGCAACTAATTTGTGTCGATATGTGTAATAAACTCACACATGTCAATTTAACTAAACCTCCATGCCAACATAGTCATCTTGCATGAAAATAAAGGTAAACGAGTTGTATGTTGACATAAACAAACCATCAAGAGGCCCAAGGGGCCACCGAAGGGCTGAAAATGTCACTTTTGTAGAGAAACTCTAGTACATGCTTCCTGTAAAATTGCAAGACTTTCAGTCTTGTCATATGAGTGATATTTCCCCTTGGCATCTTGATTGTGAGGAGTTTAGACAAAGCTGTGTGAATATTCAGATTATTCAGATGATGCTCATTTATCTTAATTAAGTATCCATCGAATGAGAACGAAGAAACTTTAAGGAAAAAGAAGTTCCTTCCTTACATAAAGATTTCAACAATGGCAAATGAGACCTGGGCCCTGGGTGAGAAAGTGGCGAGTCAGCATCCTGGCCATAATATGTTTATTTATGCCCCGTTGGGAAGGATACGGACGGACGTGGGCCAGAAATTTTTGGAAAAAGTAATATCAAGTGAATTGAAACTATCTGCTTTCTCGAAAGAACTTAAGAACAGCCCTGCAGAAAAATGAGAGGAACTGCCTTGTAAATGCTAAGGGGCACTAAGGTAAATACCAGTTGATAGTTTTCTACCTTTTTGTATTTAGTTCAATGGCTCTACACCTTATAATTCCATGTGCTAATGTGCATGCTGTTAGAGTTACTAGTATGCATGATATTCGTTTCATGAGCCATATCATCATCGCACTTTTTTCTTACTCTTAGTATAAACACTGTCAGCATTCCACACATTGAAGAAATTCGTCATCAAAAATATCGATTTGTTTATACGTATTATCATATATTGTTTATTCATAGCAGCAAAAAGACAGAGAACATAACAAAGGGAATAATGAAAATACACCTCCTGATATGCAGACACAACTTTTGAAAAGAGAGGTATTTTGTTTGATTATTTTATATAAATTTAAGATATTTGCTAATGCAGGTTACTTTAGTTCAACTTAAAGTTGTAAGATAGTCAGATTAATGCATTTAACTTAAAAGTTTATGAATTACTTTTAATAAGGAGAAGTTAAGATAAAACGTAAAATCAGCCCTGAAAAGTTGGATTTTGAAAATGGAAATTAAAAAAAAATTCTTCGTAAAATGTATATCTTACTGGTACCCCATCAGACTCTGAAGTGATTTTTTAATATGTTTTGTATAATTTTGCTAATATTTGGGTCAGAATTTGTATTATTCCTACAGAAATCAATAGAAAACTGAAAAGTTTTTTTTTAAATATGGTCCCCCCCGGATATACAGAATGCCACTTTTACTGGAGGTGTATATCCATGATACAAATCTTCTGGAAAAGTGGGGTTCTGTATCTTCGGGGGAACACTACACCAAAACAGGAAGCCGTTGAAGACAAAGCGAGATCGTATTTTGAAATCCGGATATTATTATTTGTCAATTAAAGTAGATAAAACGTTCGAAATCTATTTCTGACATACAATGTAGATATTTTTGATGTCTTTTAGTAAATGATTATCTATTTTATGTAAAATATCATTATGTTTATACGTTTTTGGTAGATTTTATCAGTTTTACTATCCGAGTAACCCTACTTCTTCCGACCTAATGTTAGTACTTCACCAAAATGTAAAACATATAAAAAAAGTCTTCAAATACATCATATTTCTATTAGTTCAATGTGTGAATCGTCATGCGGAAGAAATACGGTACGAGATTCAGGGCTAAATAGGGCCCTTATCTTAACAGCACCTTTGGAAATTTTAAATACGACATAAAGCAATTGATGACAAAGGAGGGGATCTCCAACAACACCAGGTTGCAGCATCCACAGCAAAACCCCAAAACACTCAATGCAAAAACACAACGCGCAGAAAGAGACGCATAAGGGACAAGGAACGCCAACGTACAACACAAATATAAAACACAAAGGACTTCTCATAAACCAACGGGGCAACCGGCGCCGACTTAGGACGGCCATCTGCCACGGAAATAGCAGAAGGTGTATTTATCCTGGATTATGTGCGCACAACCCTCCCACTTTTCCGAATACCCAGGTCTCGAAGAACGTACAATTGTGATGTTAAACAACCTCCTCACTGTCAGATGACCACACACAAACAAGACCGCATAACGCAGGGGCCCAAGCAACACAGATTAATATTTAAATGAATATTAAAAGAGGGCGTGCGTAGTACAATCCGTGCACTGCCGCCGCGAGCTCATGCTCTTGTTCATAATGTCACCATAAAATGCAGGTTGTGAAATACTCAAAGTAATATACTCTATTGCCTGTATTGGTCCGAATTTCAGAAGAAGTTGACAATATTATTTTATTAAATTTCCAGAAAGTCTTTACTAGTTTGTGAAAGCGAAAACCTTGTCTTAAAAGTTTCTTGGTAAATTGTAAATTTGTTACGTGTACGCATAATCCATGGAACAATTTCCATGTAAATTCCATGTAAGTTCCGTGTAAATTGAGGAATATCGAATAGAATATGATATTCTCATCAGTGATGCTTTCAGTGCGGAGCCACCAAAAATAATTCCAGTAGCGCCCTCTTTAATTTTTTAAAGTTAGATTTTTACATTTACATTAACAGATTTTCAGTAACATAAATCCTCGTAGTATTCACTCCACACAGTAATTTCGATCATTTTAATGGTGTTTTCCTGCAAAACACGTACAAAGGGATCCATTTTTCTAGGATAATGCAGAGTGTTACAAAATCACCTTGCTACTAGCATCACTTTATCACAAATTCGGGGATAAAGTGAAAAGTTATAACTTCTCTTAAGCTCAAGATGGAAAAGGTATTTAAATTTCATAGTCATCATGTTCATTGTGAAATATTGAGTTTATGTCAAAGCAAGCCGTCCATCGTAAACCCAATGTCTTTTAACATCCTCCTCTCAACCGCACACCATTTGTTATATATTTACAATATTATTGTCCACATTATCATGTTGACATGCTTCTGATAAATTAAAGGTAATAAATGTTTACATTTGCTATTGTCTTGTTGACATATTGAATCAGTTATCGTTCTTCTATCATGTTGTATGTACTAGATGTATTGGTGAGAAGTTGTATATTGTCGATTTTTTTTAAAATTTAGATTCTTTCATGATTTTTATGTAATTCGGTCAGTAGATCTATTGTCTGTTCGTCCGTCTTGATCTAGTCATGTTTGTATGCGTAAATTTGATAGATTTATTTTCTCACCTATGTTGAATGCAATAAGAAGATGTAGTATTACGATAATTTGATGAGGAAATATATATATCAGACATACTGGATTAAATATGATTTAGTACATATACTTTATGAAAATAGAATGCGTGTGATGTATGTCCAGAATAGACGTAGATTTATAAGTATATGCTTAATAATACAAGGAATAAAGTAATTATGACGTTAAATGTGACTATTTATATTAGAAGTGTAATTGATTGGAAAATAATTGTCATTTTTTCATAAATATGATTGATCAGGGAAAATGCAATGTACGAGGGCTGTCCGTAAAGTTCGTGGACAAGTCTTAAATTTAGGAAAATTAGAGTCAAGGATATTTATTTGTAGAATATTTATCATCATATACTATTTGCGAATTACGAAATGTAAACAATTATCATATTTTGATTTTATTGTTACAACTATGACTTGGTAATTAGACATAGGATGGTGACCCGGAGCACGGTGATTTTTTTTCCGAAATATGTTGTTTATTACTTTATTTAGTTCATTTGCAGTTTGTGAAATTCCGAGGATGAAACGATAATTTTTACATTGTGATGTTGAAAATAGTTATGACATCTCATATGCAAAATTTGAACGTTAAAAGTTTAAAGATGACAGAGAAAAGCGGAACTGAAGGTAATAAGATGTGATCGTCATTGTTGGGAATAAAATGACGTTTTCAGGAGAGGCGGAGCAGACAAAAATGATGAAATTGTAACGGCTTTAGAAAGACACCGACAGAGACACATAGATTCCTTAAAAAGTCGGGAAAATGATACAAAACAAGTGGCAAAGATTAGTTTTGGACATTAGGAACAGTTTGCAGGACGGAATGCGCTAGGAAAGACTTTCTAGAAATGATAGAAGTACTTTAAATGAAGAACGTGACGTGATTCATAGTGATCGGCGACTAATAATTCGAGAAATTGTAGGTAACTTTGAAATTAGATAAAACATCCTGCATAAGATCTTATCCCATGATCCTACAACGAGTCATGTCTATGCTGAATGGGTTCCAAAAATTCTTAGAAATCTAAATTTAGCGAGGATAGTAGAATTGTCAAAACAGTTGATAACGGATAACGTCAAGAATTCTCATGCTAGTGCTCCGGGTATGAGGAAGTGAGTGCTGTTGAGATTATCGTCAGGATCTTCTTCAACTCTTTTATATTGAATAGAAATATAATTATTTGTGCTTTGGTTGTGATGAAATTTTGCATATCATTGATATGAAACTTGATTTTGATAAAAATGGTACTTTCATTTATTTTACCATTGTTTGCAAGCTTTTATTCAGGCAGTTCACGAACTTTACGGACAACCCTCGTACATGTACAATGTTTGATGTATGTTTTTAGAGATATGGATTTTTCCTAATATGATTTCATGTTCGAAGTGAAACTGTAACGAACTACATTTATTTATTTTATTGTATTATTGTTTATAAGGTACAAAATAAATGTGTGTTTTTAAAACAATGTACCAAGCATGCATTTATGCAATACACTTCAATTGTCAGATATGTTATTATTAAGGGTCAAAGAACGATAACTCTTATAAATGTGAAAACACTGATGTATTGTAAACGAAGTCTCTTTATTAGAAATAATGTGTGACTGTAAGCGATTAGTTTTGTTCAAATTTACTGACACTGTCCTTTGTTTAAATTTCAGTTCTTTACGATGTTCATTCAACGAATAAACAAATTAAAAGCAACATCTGTCTTAAGTCCTAACTGACCAAGTCGGTAAAGACCTTACCTCACATGATGTCGGACAGCACAACTGAAAGTGGCGACAACGCACAGATCCCACAGGAAGAGGAAACGTTAACGACTAATAAACCGAATCCCAACACTGGAGATACAGACGCCCTGAGACGTTCCTCCCGTACCTCCAAAGCCTACTGAAAGAATTTCGAAGTACAAGGAAGAAGAGTTTGATGGACGGCATACTAGATTCCAGACGATGTACGGAAAATGGAAGGGCGCAATAAAGAATTGAAGACTAGCTCATAAAACTACCGGTAAATGTACTGAAGACGATGCTTGAAAATTACTTGCGTCATAAATGTAATACTTCTCTGGATCCCTTACTGGTACGGCGGGTTCACGCCTGTACTTCTCTTACATGTGATATGACAACCCTTTTAAGTGAGGGTGTAGATGACATCATGGCATCAACGAACCACTATGGACTATTACGAGAAAACCAGTACGCTGGATCTGTATTGAGTGACCTTACTGCAGATTCCTCTGTACAAATTACCACAGTCGCAAGACGCAGATGTCAAGCCATGTACAGTACTGCAACCCACTTGTTTGACAATTCTATCCTATTCTGTCCACCATCCTACATCAACCTCCTATCAACTCTATCCAATCCTATCCTATATCCACCTCAATCCAATTCTATCCTACATCCTATCCTATTAACCTTTAACTACTTCTCATCACCTTAAGCGAAATAATGATTAAAACTAAATGACTAGATAAAAATTAATGCATAAGTAGTAAATTATTTGTAATTATCGCTGTTTTTGGATTTTGTTAAAATGAAAATTATTTATGATGATTAAATACCGTTTTTGCACTTGTAGTGAACGGAACGAAATATCACAACAAACCTCCAAGTTTGTTTTAATTGAATTAAAATTTATATTACCCATTTGTCAAGTAAGACATTTCAATCGATCGAATTTAATAAAATGAGATTGTTAATCTACTAAAAACTTCAGAATTAATCAATTAAAAAAGAAAGATTGGATTGAAGAATGAAGTGGATAGGATGTAGGATAGGACGTAGGATAGAAACGGTTAGGATTGAAAAGGATAGGATAGGAAAAGATTCTTTCCACTTTCTATCCTGCATCCTTTCCTATCCACCTTTTTGTCAAACAAGTGGGTTGCAGAACTGCACCTACGCCATGTGCACATGTAGTCAGTACTCCGGTGCAAATGAGTAATACCGTTTATCAAACTCCTCTAGTGCCAGGTTCTACAAGTCATAATACGCAACAACCAATCGCAATTGCACAAAGACTAGGTGCATCTAATACACAGGTACCAGGCACAGATGCATATGTAAACGGCACAGGTCCAATGCTATCGACAGATACTGGAAGTTTTTATACACTCATGCAGGTTCAAAAGAAAGGAGGGGATCTCCAACAACACTAGGTTGCAGCACCCACACCAAAATCCCAAAACACCCATGCAAAAAAACACAGAACAGATACCCACCGAAAGAGACATTAAAGGGACAAGGAACACCAACTCACAACATAGAAACATGAAACATAAAAGACTACACATAAACCAACGAGACCAATGGGCAACCGGTGCCGACTTAGGACGGCCATCTGCCACGTAAATAGCAGACGGTGTGGTTATCCTGGATTACGTGCGCACAACCCTCTCACTATTCCGATTTCCCAGAGGTCTCGAAAAACGCACAATTATGGTGTAAAACAACCTCCTCACTGTTAGATGACCACACACAAACAAGACCGTAAAACACAGGGGTCAAAGCAACACAGATGAATATGTAAATGGATATAAAAAGAGGACGTGCGTAATACAGTCCGTGCTCTGCCGGCTGTAGCGAGCTCATATATGTTATCACCCGAGGAGTCCGACTGACATTCAGAGAGGACAGGTGGTCGGGGCCCTGTCTTCTCTAAAGTGGTTTGGACAGGGCCCGTCATGGAGTCCCGTCGTCACAGTCAGTCAGAGTGCAAGTCTTAAGAATGCGCTCGTACAAGACTGTATATTGGTCAAGTACCAAGCTTAGTGTCCGTCTGGTGACATTAGGATCATATCCACGGTATAAAAGGCGTTTGATGACTGACGCATTTTCGATACATATGCTGTCTACCTTTGATCCTTCTTATTTTGTTAATTATGTCACCATAAAATGCAGGTTGTGAAATACCTAAAGTAATATACTCCGTTGCTTGTATGGGTCCGAATTTCAAAAGAAGTTGATCATAATTTTTGTAAAATTTCCATAAAGTCTTTACTAGTTTGTGAAAGCGAAAACCTTGACCTAAAAGTTTCTTTGTAATTTGTAGATTTCTATTACGAAAATCCAAAACATCAGTACATGCTCTAGCATACCGGATGAGCTGTGAAATGTAGATACCGTATGACGGTAATCTAGGGACATCACCGTAAAGCCAGGGGAAATTTACTATGTTGAATCCAAAATCATCTCGTTTGTCATATACACTTGTATGAATTTCTCCATTGACAATTTTGATATTTAGGTCCAAAAATGGTGTTTCAGTGTCTGTAAAGTTTGCCTTGTTTAGAGTCAATTCTTGTGGATAAATAACATCTTTATACTTTTCAAAAACAGGATTATCGATAGTAAGAATATCATCCAGGTACCTAGAAGTACCAATGAAGCATTTCACATCATCATGTTTTCTTTGCTTTTGAAGATTTTGAATAAATTCCTTTTCATATGTGTATAAAAATAAATCTGCAACAAGAGGCGCACAATTTGTACCCATAGGAATCCCTACAACCTGCTTGTAGAGATTCTCTGCAAATCTTACATAAATGTTGTCCAAGAGGAAGGACAAGGCACTACACAGGTCGCTACATGTCCATGATTTGTATGATTTGTATTCTGTAGCGGAAAAGAAACCCTTTGACTCAGATGTACAAATATAAATTTTCCCCTCTCGATTATAGCACCATTTAATGAGTTTGGACAATTGATCATTGATCTTGTCGTGAGGAAGCGTGGTGTACATATTTGAAAAATCGTATGAAGCAATCGTATTGGCTTGAAAATTTCTAGATTTTATCTTGTCAATCACATCCCCGGAATTTTTTATAGACCAAAATAAATTTACATCATTCCTGTTAAGAACAGTTTCACAATATTTTGCAACGTGTTCCTTTACCGCCGTGAGGGCTGACGTCAGATGTCTAGACAAAGTTGTAGTTGAGCAGTTGCTAGAATTAGCAATGTATCTAAATTTGTAAGGAGATTTGTGCAGTTTTGGTATGCAGTATATTGTAGGAATATCCAATTTAGAAATAGGGATGTTGAATGAAGAAATTTCACTGCTATGTTTGCTCAAAATGTTAGAGACACTTTCATTGGTTTTGATATAAGTATTTGTAGACGAAAGTTCCGAAACTAAAGTTGATATATAGTAAAGTTTTCATATGATTATGGTGTTATTGGCTGCTTTATCTACAGGAGCGAAGACAAATTTTTCATGTAAATTACGTAATTTGGATTTAAAATATCTTTCAGATCTAGAACTTGGATTTTCAAAAAGATGGGGATTTTTGTGGAAGTTGTCTATTCGAATGTCAGTAATGTCCAAAATGAGGTTTTTTCCAGTCATTCAGAGAATGCGATTCGACTCCTTCCGATTTACACCATCGTTTGGTATACTTATCTAAGGCTTCCTTTAGTACTTCGCGACATTTAATTAAATCTATCTTGGATGGAATTCTATACTTAGGTCCTTTTTTGAGAAGACCACGGAGCTGCCTGTCTTGGATAATTGAAAAGTCACCTGTAATAATATGACCAGCTGGTTTATATAGATATTCAGATGTTGCACATTCTCAAGAAGCAGGACATGATTCAAGTATTTTAAGATCTGATGTAACTTTGTTGTAGTTAAAAACGAAATTTCGAATAGGTCTCTTATATTTGTAACAAATAAGAGGAGGTTCTAAATTTTAAAAATATTGAGGAATAGCACTTTGTACACGATGATCCCGAAAAATATTAGAGATGTTAAGAAGATCGAATCCTTTGTTAATAAATGATTTTTTTAGGAATCGTTTTTAGGTGGGATGTTTTTAACAACTGGATAAAGTTTATTCTGTGCGAATGCAACAATGATATTAAGTCTGAATCAATCAGTATTTCTTAAGAATGCAACCAGTGCTTCATCCAAGATAGATTTCAATTGAACTGCTGGAACTGATGAGAGAGCATGAAGCAGTTCATGTCTGCCGCCGTTGCGAGCAATGATCAGAAGATCGTTGAGGGTACGGTGTAATCTAGATCTTATTCTGAGTTTTCGGTTTCGTCGTCTTCCGTGAGACCTATGCTTCCGTTTAGTGTTTGGGCGGATTGAAAATACATTAATATTAGTTGACGTCGAGTAAATGTTTCCTTGTCCATAAATTTGATCGTTTAGACCAAGGGGGTACGCAGTTTGGAGTTTTGTGATCCAGGCAAGTTCAGCTTGTAGTCGGCGTTTTTTAATTTCCGTTTTACTAAGAGTTTTAAGTTTAGAAAAAGACTGAACCGGTGTAATAGTTATATCCGAAATGGAATGATTGTATTTAACGAAGTGATTATAAAGGAAATTTTTGTTTTTTGTGATGTGAGTTTCTTATCTGATACGAATGACTTCTAAAACGAGATTTTAAGGCCTGACCTGTTTCTCCAACATATTGGGCGCCACATCCCCTAGCGTTTCATGTTATAACATAAATGACATCTTGGTACGATCAATCGATGTCGTTTTCAATCTCAATTTTAAAAGTCTGCCCGTTAACACTTGATTTAATTGTGGAATTGCAATTGATGAGCGAATACACAGGCGCTTGACACAATTCCAGTTATGTCTACAAGTGGCTCCTACACACAGGTATCCGTTAACGTATAACAATTTGGTTTCACCCCGAAGTTATGTACAAGAACAAAGCATATATTCACATGTGCTTGGTAACAACCCTCAAGTACTGAACAACTATGTACAAGCTCCGAGTGGGTACGTACAAGTACTATTAAATCTCAATGCGTCCCATGATGCTGGTACTGACCGCAAAGGCATTTGCAGACTCAGTGAATTTGAATACATTACAAGTACCAGAACCGTCAGTTTTTACTGGAGACAAACTCATGTTCGTATAGTGGAATATATCCTTTCAAGCTCTCATTGAGAAAAAAGGGGATTCAAAATCAAGAAAAGGAATTAACCGGATATGACAGTTCTACCGAATTGAAGCGGCGGGTGTTGCATGCAAGCAGGAGATGCTTACTCTTCCTGGCCTCACTCCCATATATGGAGTTCGCTTCTTTTCATATTGTGGAGGTTTTTGTTTGTTTCCTGTAATTCCTATTTTATCCTCATTTTGTATGCCTTCGATTTCTCATTTTGTGAATTATCGATTTTGTGCTATATACAGGGATATGGTCATTATCAATATTTATCATTCTTTCTCAAGAAATATGTAGCTGGAGAAGCTTCTAATACAATAGAAGGATTTTTCTATGGAGGGAGTATATCTACAGAGGAAAACGCTAAAAAGGTACTCCGGGAACGATACGGACATCCGTTTACGATTCCACGAGCGTTTCGTAAGAAGCTTAAAACTGGCCACGGATAGCCGAGAGGGATTCCAAGGGTCTCCGAGATTTTTGTGACTTCTTGAAATCTTGCTTAGATGCCACACCGAGTATACCAAGTCTCAAGATTTAAGACGATTGTACTGAGAATCAGAAACTTTAACGCAAGCTTCCGAACTGGGCTACATTAAGATGGAATAGGCACGTCCAAGAAACACTTGACTCGAACGAGGATTATCCATCATTCGCAAAATTCGTAGCATTTGACAATAAATAAAAGATTGCGTATAACCTCTTCACTCTTTGCACTGAATCTTGATGGTAATAAACCTCGAAATGATTCAAGAGAATCTAACGGCAAGGTGATCGTCTTACGTCATCTGATAACATTGGTAGCCAATCAGGGGGGGGGGGGGGGGGGGGCAGAAGGTTGTGTGACTATTGCACTGTTGAAGGACATCTGATATTTCATTTTGAGAAATTTCTTGTGCTATCACTCAATGAAAAGCGAGCATTCATTCATGAGAAAAAGATCTGCTATGGATGTTTACGAAAAGGACATATCAATAAAGAGTGCAAACGTAAACATGCATGAGCTAAATGTAAAGGAAAGCACCCAACATGCTTACATGATGAACGGCAACCCGTACAGCAGCAACCGTTAGATGAGAATCAGAACCATATCAATCGTAGTGTTTCGTCAATAGCTAATATAAGCCAACGAAAGAATAAAAAGGACACATCAATGATTGTACCTGTATTGGTATCTACAAAGGAAAAACCGTCGTGCGAAATATTAACCTACGCACTCAGAGTGACAGAACGTTTATACTTGACGAGATGTGCGAAGCTCTAAAGGCATTGAGCTTATCGACAATGACTGCTATGCACATCATTGTTAATTGTTCAAAAATATCAAATATACAAGCGAGTGGTTTTAATTCATCTACCGCAATCACTATTGACAACGCACACATCAGGGATTTTATCCCGGCCGACAGATCTCATATTCCTGTGCTAAAAGCGGCTGAACGAATCGGAACATCTTCACCTAATCATAGATGACCTACAACCTTTACAGTCATGTGATGTAGGACTGTTGATTGGCTATAACTGCCTACAAGCGCTCGCGCCGAGAAAAATGCTGGTAGGAAACGCGAACAAACCATTCGCCGTTCTCGGCAGGAGCATTGTAGGATACTCTCATACTGGTTGCATATTCGACTCAGATAATGTCTGAAGGAAATATATCAAAGTAAAGTAATACCTATTTCACATAACAAAATAGGTATAAATACTTGAATTTGAAATGATGTCAGATTTAATTTACTGATATTTTGCCTTAGGAACATTACAAAAAAAAATAAAAATTAAAGCAAAACTCAAAACATCACTTAAAAGCATGATTTGTAATAACTGATATGAACATCATGCAGAATACTCAGCCAAATGTGCCTCATATCAAATTCATGTGAAATTTACATGAACTTTACATGAAAGTTCACATGAAATTCATGTGAAACGAGCACGAACATGAAATTTACATGAATTTTTTCACATGAAATTCATGTGAAGATTTTTACATGGATGTTATGTGAATTAAGTTTCCTGTGAAGGTCACTTATAAAAATTCATGTGAAATTCATGTGAAGGAAACTTATGTGAAATTCATGTGAAATATTTTTCACATAAATCTTATGTGAAATTTATATGAATTTTACATGAACTTTCATCTGAAATTTACATGATGCTCATTTCATATGAATTTCATGTGAGGCACAATTGGCTGTGTATGTTGTATGGTGTTAGAATCTGATTTGGACTAATAGACTGTGTATGGACTGTGTACGTACTGTTTTGTATTTTTTACAATCTGGAGTTGGTGTCAGAGTTGTGACACTTGTGTTAAGACGGCAAATAGTGTACATGTATATTTGTTAAACCGACTTTATGTTCCCATTATGATAGCATTTTATTTTGATATTTGATTAAGTAAATAAGTTCTCAGAAAGAACATATTTAAGTGGCCGTTGTAAAGGTCGTATATCATGAATCCGGATATTGTTTTACGGAAACCGTCGTCATGATTAGTATCGCCTTGTCTACCTGGGCGCCGCCATTTGAGAAATGTATAAGAATAAGGCACGGTCCATTTGATATTCGGGGGGGGGGGGGGGGGGGCTTGGGGTTTTTGTCGGAGCAAGATTTTTTTTTTCGCCCCGGACCGGGGCAAAATTATCTTTTTCTCGCAAAGTTGAAGCAAGAAAATTTTTTTTCTAACAATTATTGATGTGTATACCCGGTATTTGGAATGTTTGTGTTTTTCAACAGAAATTCTTTATTTTTACTTAAATTGCTCTAAACATTACTAAAATCTTATGTAAAACTTGTATTCACTTCCGAACTGAGAGAGATAAAAGATTTTTACAATGTGACTTAATTTTCAGTTAACAAAATGTATACAAGGTCATGTAAGATGGCCTGAGGGGAGGGTCTCCTTAGAGAAAAAAAAAATTGAATTAAGAAATGTAAACTAGTGAAAAACTGAATTAAATTCTCTTTTCGAGATTGTATAAAAATTTTAGACTCTACGGTTATACATGTATCTATTAATAGTAATAAATGATATTGATAATGTATTTAAGCATTTAAGGAAACCCCTTTCTTCAGTCACATGTATACTTATGATATTTCTAAATATGCACTTGCCGTTGCAGAAGGAAAGTATGGCGAGCGAAGCGAGCCAAGAAAATATTATATAAATTGAAAATTGTGGCGAGCGAAGCGATCCGAAAAATTTTCAGGAATTTTAAGTGACTGTTATGGTTATTCTGCAAATTCAGATTACTTGTAAGAGCAAGATTATTTTTTTCTGTCACACCTTTAGCAAATAATTTTTTCTCATCAAAATTCAGATCAAAATTATTTTTTTCGAAAAAACCCAAGCCCCCCCCCCCCGAATATCAAATGGACCGTGCCTTAAAGGCTCAAGAGTTAAAAACAGATCAAATGACAAGTGTAGACACATTTATCAGATATACCATCAAACGTATTACGGTAAATAACAATACTAATGTTTTGATTGTTGCAAATAATATCTTTATTGATGATCTATATAAATCGAGTTTTGGATTCTACTTTCTGTTTGGACATGTATGGTACGGTTTCTCAGAATTGGTGTTTTTATCATTATATGGTACGTGTACATGTATGTATATGGTGCAGTTTCTCAGAATTGATTTGTATATGGTGTACATGTTTATGTCAAAATTTGTTAAAGTCATAATCATATGTATAAGACATAATTATTGTAAATCATTTTATTTTTCATTTAGTAAACACAAATTTATTGTAATTTTATTTGATTTTCAGTCAATCGTTTCTATGACATTTATGATGTTCCTACTGGAATAAATAATAAAAGAAGGACGAACTGACTCATTTTCATTGGTATACATTGGGTGCTACAGTACCCATGTAGATGTAGAAATCTTGAAGACATGTAGCCCGCAGTCTCAACTAGACTCACAGGGTCTTTCAGATCCCACTTGAGACCTCCACAGTAGATGAGGCACCATTGGGATTACATATAAAATGCATAATCATTTCCCGTCCATACTGCTACGTCGGTACATCTTTATACACCCGTCATTTGACGGGTCGTATTATAGTATGGCGAAGTCCGTCCGTCTGTCCGTTCGCCTATGGAACGCAATAACTTGGATATGCGTCAACGGATTTTCATGAAATTTATACATTATGATTGGACTGTGGAGAGGAAGCCTTTCGATTTTCAGGTTCATCCGATTTGTCGTTACAGAGTTATGGGACTTAGATTTTTAAAATACAGTGAAAATACACTAAAATAGTTAAGAATTATTTGAAAACCTATTTCTGGTCGAAATGTTATGGAATTTTGTATACTTCAAGTAGAAAGTATGTTCTTTGACATATGTAACGGGTTTTTAAATTTTTTTTGCCGCCTAACCGAGATATTATGTGTAATGGGAGGGGGGGGGTTATATGCATATGCACATGCATGTTAAAAGCCATTCTCTGTAAGCACCAAAGTATTTGTATAGGGGGCCAGAAACGCATGGCCTCAGATTTTGGTCAAACAATGTCAAAATAGTAGTTACATGATACAAACATGATTTTGATAAAAAATAATAAAATATTATTGGCGGTTGCCATGGTAACGGCAGTAGCTCTGTATGTCCCCTTTAGAACTAAAATATTATGGAATTTGACATTTTTTGGTACTGTATTTCTCTGAACTGGTATATTTTTTCATATTTTTCTTCCGTGCATGACAAGCGTCATGATTCAGTGAGTTTGTTCAGCATGAAAAATAATTTTCCTCAATTTCGGTTTTTTAGGGAAATTTGATCAAAATACGCGTTAAAACACATTTTTTGCTATACACGAAAAACCATGATTTCAGCTTGTTTATGACTATATTTGCACAATGTTGCCACTTGAATTATAGAAAAATTGATATTGGCACTTAAAGTTCATACCTAGATAAGGAAATAGAAAAAATAAAAAAGGTGGGTATTTCATGATTTCATACAAAAAATTAAAGCTAAAAATAGATAATTTTTGCATATTTAGCAAATAAATTCCTTCTAACTTTATTGGAATATGAGATAAATTGACTGCAAAATAATGTTTATAGTTATTTTTCTTTAAAACATATTGAGTATTTTCACCAAGCGCCAAGATATGTAGATATCTAAAGTTGTATCATGCAAAAGAAAATGCGTTTCCATGGCAACCATACTAAAATATGTATAATGGAGACTTTAAAAGTAAAATTAACATTTTATTAATTGATATCGGCATTTTATTCATTCCCTTCTTTTTTTAATATTTCATGATAAGTAATTCATTAATTCAGATCTAAGAAATGAAATATGTTACCATAGCAACAGTCTTACATCATAACAACATCATAGCAACCACGTCTATTTTATCCGAATTTTATATGAATCAAGTCAAATATCCTTCATTACATCTTCTACAGTTTTTATACACATGAATTTTAAATTTATTTCATTTTTAACTAAAATTTTCTATCAAAACTAACATTTGAAGTATAATTATTCTTTTTAACCTCATCTTTTCACTCCAATGGATCAGGCAGGATACACGCACCTTGAAATCTTTTGATGGCACTTGCATGGTAATACATGTATCTGAAAAGTGCTCATGTATCTATAGCTTATCAAACAAATAGATTATTAGTTTAATGCTAGTCCCCTCTGGCCGCCTTCTCATATTTTGCCAGCACCCTTTCTCCATAGGCAATATCAAAATCTACAATTCTAAATCAAAAAGATACGCAGAATTATTTATTTTAAAGTTCCGTTTCATAGACATGGGCGATTCCAGGATTTTTTTTCAGGATGGTCCTTAAGTCTGATTTTTTAAGAGTTTCTAATCATAAATAAAACAGATGACTGGCGAGCAAAAAGTTTAAAACATTGAATTTTCACATCTTAGTACTTGGTTAATGATTATCAGGTCTAATATGTAACACAACAAATGCCTATTGATAGCGATTGCCGAACTAGTAAAAAAAATCAGAATTGGAACCCCCCCTCCTCTGGATCCACGTGCATAGATACGGTAGTTCATCTTTGTCTCAACATGATAGATGTACATCTCTATTTTAAATATCATTGCGATCCATCTCCATTGAGAAAATGCTTGGAACTAAATGTCGGACATAAGGACACAATGACGACGGAATTCAACACTATGATAGAGCATGTAAACAAAAATGCATTCTTTGTTACAAATACATGGGAATCCCTTGATTCGAAGAAAAAATGTTTGTCTAAACTTTGTAACTAAGAGGAACCACTAGCTGCAATATTATTTCGATAAAACAATCAGGTGGAGAGAAAAAAAATGAAAACTGCCCTAACGGGACGAAACCCCCCCCCCCCAAACACACAGCAATATTCTTTGAAAAATTATATTGGATGAAGGTCAAGCGTCTTTTGTGACATTGGCCTTAGAGTAGACCTTTGTTCAAGGTCATGACATACCCTTTGAAGTTAGATATTGTTGGGTTCAAACTTTTATGTGAAGACTAAATTTCTGGTAATTTGAAGTCGAATTTCAGGAAATATTTGCTGATTCCCTACCTACGGTACATATACTTATATTACTAAATTTGTACTTCATCTTTATGTCCCCGTAATTGAAGATTCGGAGGCATATAATTTTTGTCCTGTCCGTTTGTCTGTCTGCTTGTCCGCAAAAACTTTAACCTTGGCCATAACTTTTGAATGGTAAGGGATCGGGCTTTGATATTTCACATGTGTATTCATCGTGACAAAACCTTTCCACGGATACCAAAATTTTTTATCTTGTGACCTTGACCTTGGAGTTTGACCTACTTTTGAAAAACTTTAACCTTGACCGTAACTTGTGAATAGTAAGGAATAGGGCTCTGATATTTCAAATGTGT
The DNA here is from genome assembly GCA_033119305.1 of Pinctada imbricata. NCBI lineage: Eukaryota > Metazoa > Mollusca > Bivalvia > Pterioida > Pteriidae > Pinctada > Pinctada imbricata. The sequence continues at coordinate 56,579,598 of VSWD01000001.1, forward strand.
ATTCCTTGTGACAAGACCTTTCCATGGATACCAAAATGTTTGACCTTGTGACCTTGATCTTGGAGTTTGACCAGTTTACAACTTTTTACTGACAAACATGCCGACAGAGGCATTCGTGTTTCACAAACACATGTTTTTTTTTAATCAAAAGCGAATCATATTACCCGTTTCATGCACAAGAAAATAAAGCATTCCTTTCCACACTTCAACTTAATATTTCCGATATACCAAGAAAGTGTTGATATTTTACAGAAAAGAAGATTGGATTCGTGGTATGTGTATCCCAAACCCTCCACGTACACTTAATGATTCCTTTCCAATCAAGAATTTAAATTACTTTCAGTAATTTCTTTGTCATACAAAACGGTCATTCAGCATATGATATTCCATCGAGCAGGGTTTCTCCCTCGGAGTCATCCCCCGCCCGCCTCAACAGCATTTTCATCTGGTCCCCACTGGCCCTTAGACCCCCAGCCCTTTTATATCCACCACACCCAACCCTTTACGTCCCTGAATGCTTTCAGTTTGTCTAGTCAGGTTTCGGTTCTGAAGGTTGTCAAAACAGGGTGCTCCAAAATGACCTAATTTTGCCCGTTGACGGATTTACAACAACACAATGGTACACTTCATACCTACCAAGTTTTACCAAAAGTCAAAATTCGGACAGACTGACAGATGGACGCCTTTGTGTCTCAGGTGAGCTAAAAATGAAAATACTGCATTATGGAACGCAGACTTGTTATTCAAGTCTCCTATCAAAATATATGCTAGAGGAATGAGTGCTAATTTATGTGTATTTGTCTAAGAAAGCGACATTATCATGAACAGACCCCCCCCTCCCCCCCCCCCAAAAAAAAATCCAGGGGAGGGGTCCATCCTCTCAAGAATGGGATCGCGTCTTTTGTGTATAAACAAAGGACCAGAGCCACGAACGGCGATATCGGCCTAAAGATTTCGTATATTTTCAAACACAGACAATGTTTCTAAATTATCAACAAAAGGAAAGGAGAACATTTTGTCTTTCGAAAACGTGTGAAGTTGTGAGATTCCGGACATGTCTTAAGAAGATATAGAGCCCAAAACCAAGCCAGGATTGGCATTTCCGGTATTTTTGTGAGATATCATGACTTTTGATCGATAATTTCGCATAGGGCCGGACATTCTACCAAAAAAATAATTATATTTAAATATTCTTTGATTATACCTGTGATTATTTCGATGAAGATTTTTTTGGTAGAAGGTCCGGTCGTAGTCGAATATTAAAGTGATATTAGAACATCTGTGAAAATAGTATATAGCATTAGCTCCTTAAAAATGAAATTTTTTATCCTGTAACCACAGAAAAAAAATTCCTGGTTTTAGAGGAAATCGACATTTTTGTCAATTTACCCAATAAATTTTCGGGATCGACTGTATTCTTCGTGGGTCTCAGTAAATGACGTCACAAGTTGTACACGACAAAGTGATTGCCTGTACTAGCATATGTGTATACGCATGTGATTATCGTTTCAAGAATAAAACAATCAATATCTATAACATAGTTTTTTATTTATTGAGCAAAAAAAAAAAAAAATAAATAAATAAATAAAGGGCGCACCATTTCTAAACATGCTCATGGCTGGCGATCACCTGAGCCACCTGTAGATTCAGGACAGAAATTTGACATAATTTATATTCTGATTAAAAAAAAATAATCGTGCTGGCCAATATTTTTGATAGATTCTTAATCTACATATGGATTTATCGATCTAGCACTTGCCGAATATTAGATCGTGGTTTGCGGAGGTAACCCCCCCCCACACACACACACACGTACATTTGTCCGTTTTGAGTCGTTAAGAGAGAGAGAGAGAGATCATCCAATCTTTTCTATCATCAATTGCCTCTCATGAAAACGTATTTCAAAAATGTTTTCAGATCAGTATAAATTTATTGCTTCGTTCTTTTATTATTATGTTATTCCATTAAAAACCGCTAACTGTGACCATAACTTAATGACTTAGAAAAAAAAAAGAATAATGTCGAATCGTTCTTCGTTGTTAATCCCTAAAATTGTGACCATATATATTGATAGAATAAAATTTGATCCTTATTTTAATTAAAATAGATTCCGTGACATCGACTTGGAGCCTCAATTAATAATATTAAAATTTACTGAGTGTTTTACCCATTGGGGAGCTCGTGAAATAAGGTCTACTCTACCCTATATCCCTTGCAGGGAATGCAGGTGAATTTTGAAATAATTATTTATGAAGATGAATTCAAAAAAATATATGTAAAAATAAATTAATAACATTTTGTTTTTGTCATTATACCCCTCACCCCCTTCCTACGCTTCTCCGAAAGATTGTTTTCAATGTTCACTGTGATCCGCCCTCCCTATTTTAGATTCCTGAATCCGTCTATGCCAGAGATATCTCCATCTGTCATTTGTCATTTAAGGAGGCTCAATAATCGTTTGACGTCATCACATTCCCGGCGTCAATACTGGTTCGAATAGTACCAAGTGCGGTTTCGGTCTTCAAACTCCTCTAATTCGCTTGTTTCTTGACGGATTTCGACAAGTTTGGTATCGATGGAACCAGAAAATTATCATCTACAATCTGAGTGTAATATATATATAGTCAAATGCATCGTTAAATCTATATATCAAAAATATCCCGTAAGTGAGACACCCTTGCTACTGCCGTAAACGTATTATTTTTATTACGTCATCATCGGAAATTCAACCGTGTGTTGCTTAGCAATAAAATCAAGTAGAAAAACTAAAGTTTAATGATCAAACAGGATATTTCTTCGAGATTTTAGCAATATAATAGATAAAATATTTCAAGTTTGCTTTCTCTAATTATCTTAGGTAATACAATTTTTTCTACAATTTTGTCAACTATCGTACTTTGCAGCAAGATGTTATCGAATAAAGTTTCCCTTTTTAAAAACTTTGAGCGAGTGAATTTTAGTTTTAACCCTGCTTTGCTCAAAGATATATCCATTTTACAGATGAGTTCACGTATTATCGAGAACGAGGGAGGTTAGCGACGTCTACTCATTGACCTTGAACGTCAAAATGTTTTAAAACGCTTCCGTTTACTTTTTCTATTTCTCTTATTCATATTTCCATCTCTCCGACACCCGTCGATCGTTGTGCTTTGAAAAAAATACGCTTATTTTACATTGTTAACGCCGTTTAAAATATAACTAAATCTAGAAATTTTATCTTCTGTGTTACTTATTTCAGAATCGCCCCAATCTTTAAACATTAAACCCTAAACCCCCCTTAAAATCGTTACTATGACAACCAAGTATTTTGAATCAGGATGAACGAAAACATGTACTTTTTTATAATTGTTTTTGAAGAACAGAGTTTGTCGTTGAGAAATATGTAAAAGAAAATAACTTCTGACAAAGACTTCTTATAACTTTGATGACAAATAAGGGTACTGGGTACTTTTTTTTAGATTTTCATTTTGGGTGGGGGTGCACAAAAATGTACGTTTCAGGAACAGTTTTAGCTATTTTACTCTTTGAAAGCATTATCTATAAAGAAATAGACATATTTGATTATATCATGGTGAAAATAATCACAAGAATGGTTTTGATGTGAAATTATTATCCCTATATCATGTATTTATATATCAAAATTCATTGTTTTGCGACAGATCTCGGAATTGGTTTACACATGTATATTCAGAGGACCACTAGTCAATCAAATGAACGATGATATGTAATCTTAATTACAAATATTAATCATCAGACATGAATGTCAAATAAACAGAATAAATTTTTTGACTCTGACAAAGAATTCTTGGATTATTGAGCCACCTTAAGTGAATGTATATGACAATATGAATATAGGTAATACTATGTTGTTCACTAAGCTCAATAAAAGGATGGACAGGGGGCCTCCCGGTCTGAAACTCCAGTCGCACACATTCCAAGTTAACCCCCCCCCCTTTCTGCGTTTGAAACAGGTCGGGCTGTATATTCAACCATAGTTTCAAATCGTGCGTGTTTAGAACAAATAGTAAAATAGGACAGACAGAAAATTTAATGTGACATCATGTGTGAAATCGTCCATCTCAAGACCCTTTTCCCCTCCCCCCTCCCCCCCCCCCTTTTTTTTTCTCACGGACAGATGCTTGGTCGCATGAAAATTACTAACATTAAACATTTGCATATTAATACTCGACATGATCAAGAAATTATCAAAAGATGTGAAACTGAGCAAATTAAATGCGAACTCAGCTTCAATACCTCAACGTTTACACTACTTTCGTCTTTCATGTACAACTTTCTACGTCATAAGTCTCTCCATCATATTTACCGGAAGTGATCATTTATAGAATCAGGGTTTCTGTAAATGGCTAAAAATAGCAACTTCAAAACTGATTTACGAATGTGTGCGGTAAGAGCTGAAAACTATTTTTGGCGTATTATGGTTTATTTTTAGGAAAAGTTTTAGGTAAAAGTATTATCTCATATGTTCTAATATCACTTTAAACTTTTATGAGTTCTCTGTTGGCACATTTCTTGACAAATTGTTCATCAAAGATGGTTAGAACGTCACGAAAAAGACTTCCCAGACGATGAAAATGAGAAGTTGTATTTCAAGATAAGTAGTAGATGATCTGAAAGCTTTTAAAATTATGTAAAATTTTATAAATTTGGCGGTTGATTACTTTTACACCCATTTCAAACTATTCCAATTCTTCAGAAAACTGCTCCATAGTAGATAATATTTGTGACGTCATTTATACCAATGACGTCATCAAAATTGACGTTTATGAATTTCCTGAAATGTCAAGTTGTGCACTCGAGTAGTTACGATACATATTTTCGTTATACTTAAATCTTTTGAACCACTCTATGTCTTCCCTGTATATATCGGCATGTGTACACGTGATGCTACGAGGAAAAAATAAGAGAATAATTTAAAAATCTTTTAAAGAAGGCATATATAATGTATGTGGGATTTTGGGGGTTTCGGTTTCTTTGTTTGTTATATATATGTATGTTATTTCCTAAAATGTTCCTAATACGGGAATAAAATATGTAAACAACAATTGCATCGGCTTTCTACAATTGTCCTATACGATAGAGAAATTGGAAGATAAGGGGTAGAAAACGTGATTGAAATAATGAGAATTCGAAACATAAAAGAAAGACGTAATATGAATGCAGCATAAAGAAGCAAAATAGATCGACGCCGAAGAAGAAATATTTATGATCTAATTCTTTTGAGGAGGAGGTGGGATTCTTGAAGACAAAAAAAGATGGAAAACTTGAAATCAAATGATTAATTTGAAATAGATGATTGACGAACGATATCAAACCAGCGAATTTTGATTGAGGTTCAGACTATGCTGGATCAATTCTCTCTGTCCGTTTATTTTGATGTAATATAAAGTCCAGCGCCCAATTTAATAGATAACAGGGGATAGGAGACCGTGGTATAATAATTTATATTCAAAGATACTATTTCCCTGAAAATAAATTTTATTGAAAATGTAAAATTTATTCCGATGGGTCTGGGTTGAGAAAAAAAAAGAGACATAAAAAGTTTTATTTGAAAATATGCAGTAACGACCAAAATATTGTCGAATTTGTAAAATTAAATCTTCATATACCTCTATTATAAAAACACAATACATTGTAGGTGGCGCCAGCGAAATGAATTAGAGCTGCGCACCCCAAATTAAAAATGACGTTTTCAAACGGCTATAGCAGCGAATGTATGCGTTAGATTCGCCTGAAAAATTGAATTTATACAAATGAGAACGTAAACTTTCATATGAAAACAAATATTTTGCATTTAAAAATTTTGTAAAATTAAATAATTTTCAAGGACACCGTACTGTTATAAAAGCTTTATCATCAAGTTCTGAAAACAAAAATCACGTCATTAAAAAATGTTGACCGCAAAAAGGGGAGAGTCTAGAACATGCTCCCCTTCTCGCCCTGGCCTCATCCCTCCCTTTAGATTCGCCAATCATCCGATATTGCAAAAATGTGAGAAAAAAAATTGATTCTTAAAAAGTACGCGAATGCAATTCATAACATTCGAACATTAATCACCTTTGCTACAGTCCATCGATCCAGAAATTAATAATGTTGTGCATCTATGACATCGTTTTGTCACATTCATGGTACTGTTCTGGCAGATTTGGATCAGTGGTTTTCTTATTCGTGTAACGTACCTAAATTTTCATTCCTCTAAGCGCGAATCATTACGTACATGTATTCGTATTCCATACCTTAATCTCTATCTTATTCACATTAATACACGCTGTATTATTATAACGATAGTCGCAGCCATCGTCGCTATCGTCTCTAAAATATCCAACTCTCCGACTATCGATTCTATCTCTGAGAATCGATTAATCGGAGTAAATATATCTACACTTCTTTGAAAAATGTTCTCTCTTTACACAAAATGACACTAAAAATGTATCAGAATGGGAGTCATGGCAACGGATTCTAGTTTAGTTATGGAACGATTATCGCTGACGATCGATTGTCGGTCGTTGAATGGCCAGCGATGAACATTACTAATCGATGTTGAAAATCAAACGCGATTGTCGCCGACATCGCTGATTACCAGATTGTCCGATTTAGTATCTTGGTTTTGATAAATTCGTGTATATCCCTTTTATACTATTATTTTTTTCCTTGTACTTCAAAGTACATACTAGTGTATGACACTTTCTGTTGCATGGTATTCAAGAAAAAGAAACTTGAAGGAATTAATAGGGTATTCATAGTAGTTGTGATCGAAAGTGCTTTACTCGATAAAACAATTTTATTCAAAGAAATAATGATTTGGTGTTTATTTCAATTCATTGTTGGTTGCAAAATGAAAAAAAAGAAATGTTTTGAATTTTCCAATTATAATAATAATGGGTTATGCCCATCCGATTATTTCCGCTTATCGATTATGATTTAACTTCTGATTGCCCAACGCTTATACTAGTACTAACACATACATGTGAGAAGAGTCACACGTATTTCACTAATCAATAATTATATATGTCATGATAAGAACGGGAGCATGAAAAGTAATTCAAAATATACGAAATATTCAAAATGCAACCATCGTTTTTTCTATATGTTCAAAGTCCGCTACCATTGACCCGAATGGGACCCTTCGCTTTTATGTTAGAAATATCCCTTCCCCTTATTCCTGTATCCGCCACAACCTCTGCAAATGGGTATTACACACTGATTTTAGAAGGAAAATCATGCAATGAATTAAGACATTATTTTTCTCATTTTTCAACTCGAGTTTTAGCTGTACTTATTTATATTGAGTCATTGACTCATATTCACCGAAGTGTACGGAAGGGGTTTTCAATTTAGCCGATGTATTATCTCAGTCTTGTCCAGCAACTGACCGCGAAAGTGGATTAAAAACTGATACGTGTTATTTGAGCCTACTAGTTTATAGGAACAGATTTGAAGTACTTATAGATGTCAAATTGAGTCACATCAACGTTCATCTTCATACATCGCTGACAGTGGTGTATCTACGGCAAAATTAAGTGGATGCTTTAATTATCTAGATCTGCAGCAGATATAGAACCGTTTTTTGATGTTGTACAGGGGTATTCACTTTTGATTGGAGATGTTCTGACAACTTTATTACGAGAAAATCTTTGAATTTAACGGTATTTCAGAAGTTTTCGCAAAAAATGAAGAAGCATACATGGTATTCCTATGTCTGATCTGATACAGCCTAACACTCTTCTAGGACAGTTTGAACGTATCAGATCCGTGATTCATGAAGATGGTAAACATGAAGTCTTTCTTTGATTTTTTTCATATAATCATAAATAATGACATCAATTTCTTGTGGATCGATGCAGCTAACATCTTACGCGATTTTAACGAATACAAAAAGTAAAAGTATTACATTGCAGACATGCATACTGTAGTTCCAGGACGAACATTTTCAGCCTGTGATTTCGAACAAAGGCAAAACAAACACGGATTGTACATGACAAATTGTACACATATTGTATTTATAGAAATTTTTAAAATATGTTTTCTTTAAATTAATATTTCACACATTTCCTCAATGTAGAAATATCTCTTATTATTTCTAATACTTAGTAATTCATGGTACTTGTCCTGACATTATGCGACGTCATATGTGAAAATGACGTCAAATGACGTCGCAAACAATATACCATACCCTCAATTCACATTAAAATATTTTGCTTCAACAAGGCTGTAAATCACAAAGTTGGCCAGTTCTGAGTTGCTGAAATATGGTACTATCAAAATATAAAAGATGAACGTATTGGCAAATTAGGCCGATTTTGCCGTTCGTGGCTCTGGTCCTTTCCTTATAAAACTAAAGGGTGATAGAGGCATTTTTGAAAAATTCCAGTGGGGGTCCTATTCTTTTTCTTTCCTTGGGTGCTGTTATTTCACAACTCAACGTAGAAATAATTATCGAAATCTGGAGTCCTGAATGTTTCTAATATCTCAAACTTTATAAAGAATATTTGACCGCGAAAATACTGTACCCTTTTTGGTCGGATTGCGAAACAAATTATGAAATGGCGATGTCCGTCCGTCTGCATTAACAATTTGACTTAGCTGTTGTGTTTATGTTAGTTATGAAAGAAGTACACGGGATAAAATTTTCAAACTTAATACAAAGATTAAGCATTGTGAGAGGATCTGAACACAGGTATTGTTTTTTACCTTGACCTAGAAAAATGTAGTTTTGTGTTAAAGTTACTTGTGAAAGAACTATAATGGGAACAATATAAGAAGTTGGTATTGATGTAAAGCAGAGTGAAAGGATCTGAACACAGGTATTGTTTTTGACCTTAAGGTTTGACCCTGACCTTGAAAAACGTAATTTTGTGTTTAGTTAGTTGTGAAGGAAGCATAGTGAGGGAATCTGAATGCATGCACTGTCTTTGACATTGACCTTGAGATTTAACCTTGACCTTGAAAGTGTAATTTAGAGTAAATATCTATTGTACAAATACTATATTGAATTTAACATTCAAACTTTTCATAGAGATGGGAATAATAAGTTGAGTTTATTTCAGGTACATGTAATGATGTATTGGCCTTGACATGGCCATTTGATGATACAATTTTGAATTTGACTTTACCATATAGTAAGGTACCATATAATATAGATCTAAGCAAGTAGACCTGATTTCATGTATTGACCTAGACCTTAAAAATGAGATTTTGAATTAGACTATGCTGTACTTACATTACATGTATATGAAACCATGAGCAAGACTTTACTTTTCGACATTTAAGAGTACATTAAAATTTTACAGGGAGGTAGAGCATGATGACTGGACTTGATTTCAGGTAGTGTCTCTGCCATTGACAGTTACGCTACAGCCGGCAGAGCACGGACTGTATTACGCATGCCCTCTTTTTATATCCATTTACATATTCATCTGTGTCTCTGGGGCCTCTGCGTTTCGCGGTCTTGTTTGTGTGACGTCATCTTACAGTGAGGAGGTTGTTTTACACCACATTTGTACGTTCTTCGAGACCTCTAGAAGTGAGAGGGTTGTGCGCACGTAATCCAGGATAACCACACCGTCTGCTATTTACTTGGCAGATGGCCGTCCTAAGTCGGCACCGGTTGCCCATTGGTCTCGTTGGTTTATGTGTAGTCTTTTATGTTTCTATGTTGTGAGTTGGTGTTCCTTGTCCCTTTTGCGTCTCTTTCTGTGGGTATCTGTTCTGTGTTTTTTGTATGGGTGTTTTGGGATTTTGCTGTGGGTGCTGCAACCTAGTGTTGTTGGAGATCCCCTCCTTTCTTCTATGAAGTATCAATTTAAAACTTGTAATATGGTTAGTGGAACTGACTTCTGGTACTGAAGTGAACCTTGATGATATGATTTTGAATTAGACTGAATTGTGTCAAAACAACATAGAATCTCACATTTAAACTTTGAATGGAGATTTTAGATTCCACTGTGTTCCCTTAAATGGACATTGTGTTTCAAAAAACAATCTGCTACCAGCAATCCGCCCATTAATACCGTCTTTCTTTGTGTCTTGTTTCACTATAGCTTTGACCTTGTACACATGTATCTGACCTTGGCTGAGGTCATGAAACACCTTTTGATGCTGGATAACAATTCAAGGTCACTCCATACTTTAGTAATGAAATTGATTATGCTAATCATATCCAAACTATATCACTTGAACCACGCATCAGATCACTTTCATTATCTTGTTGCTTAGGACCTAAAGATTTCACATAACTTTCATATGACCCAAGGAAAGGTCACTCTGTACTTTAGTAATGAAATTGTGTATTCTAATCATATTCATACTGTTCATGTTGTAGTATATTGTTGCTCATTATCCAAAGGTTTCAAATAACCATAACCCAAGGTCATGTGATCAAGGTCAACTGAATGCTTTTTATAATGGAATTGTCTATTAAAATCATGTCTGGTCCATTTCTCTTAAAATACTATTATGTACATTTGTACACATGTACCCAATCACTTTCATACTTCAGTATGTTGTTGCTCAAGACTGAATCAAAGGTTTCACATCACCTTGACCCAAGGTCATGCGACCAAAATAAAATTACACAGATGTTGATATCAATTTTTTTAACAATTTTTTTTACTTAAAACATATGTACATAGAATATTTTGATGTATTAAAAAAATCCAATAAATATTATAATTTTAATCCCTTTAGATCTTAAGTCAGCTAATTAAGTAAAGTTCATTCAGAGGATAGAAAATTAAGGTACAGACAACATATTATGTCTTTTTGTCTTATTGTAGATTTGACATTGGTTCATTGTCATGACACAACCTTTGATCCTATTGAATATGATTCTAACCCATGATGGGATTGCAAGTTAAAGGCTAGGCATGATTTAAGCAGAATTGGATAGAGTCATAGACATACATGTACTGGACATACAGATAATTCATATATACACTTCTTAACTTTGTTTGCAGGAGTTTAGCAATATGCAACCTCCCCCTCCCCCCTTAAACCTCCATTCTTAAAATGGGTCATAAAAAATATCTTAATTGATCCTTGATAAAATCATACAAGAGTTATATTAGAGATCAATATTTTTAATAAATGAATATTGGTGAAATTCCATCAATCTTTAACAAATCCCATGTGAAAATTGATACTGATTATTAAATCAAGCATGATTTGTCTTGTAAACATTCTTACTGACTTTACTATTCAGTCATTCTACATGATTGTATACATGAGCACATTTATTGCACACTCTTTCAATTTTTATTCCTATGGATTAACACATGAAGAAAGATCTGCAGTGTTATTGTACAAATAAACAGTCTTCTGGCTTCCCTCTTCATGTTCTTGCTGTACATTCAATATGTTAACCTGTCCCATTAAATATCTGCTGTAAGTGTAAGGTACATTCTACAGATGGCCCTGCAAAATAAATTTGTGTTCAAAATTTAGTAAATCAGACATGTTTTGTACATACAATTCAAGTAGTATAATTGATTCACTTCAAACCCAGGATTAGCAATCCTGCAGTAAAGACAGTAAAACACATTAACAACTCAGTTAAATATTGTATCCATGCTGAGAATTGGCACACCCAGTTCTGACAAACTTGTTAAAAAGAAGTTGTTTGAAAGGTTGTAAAACATTAAATGCAAGTGTAAGTCCATGAAAATTTCTATACTTACATCCAATAACATACATCCTACATCCATAGAAAAGGAAAAGCAGGGACAACAGACACCTAGCTCTGCGCTGCTGCTCTGCATTGTTCACCACTTTTCATGATTTCTGTTGTTTGGACAAACACCTGGCTGTATCATCTCTGTTTCGGAATTTATTTTTGAATATTGTCTTTTTAAATTTTCATTGCTTTTTCGTAAATTTGCAACCCGAATGGTACACACAAACAAAAATTTCTTGGTATCCCTCGGCCCTCACAACTCATGCTCATTACGCTGGAAAACGACTTGTGGCTGTGCGAGATGACATTAATTGTCACATTATTATCCTTCCTTTCAACATCAAGCTTTATAAATTCGTTTCTTTGTCAAAATCACTCGTATTCATCTATAATCGTCTATTCTAAATATCGTAGCGACTGATAGCGAGTAAATTCGAGCTAAAAATACGCTTTTCCTACTTTCCACACGGAAGAGCGCTTCCAAGGGAGGTTATAAAATCCGCTATTTTGTCGTTTTTCTTTCCGTATTTCCTTTCTTAGAGTTGAATACCCACCTTTTTTATTTTTTGAATATTTGTAGCACTATCAGAGCTTCTTGAAATACTGTCTTTCATTGTTTGTACTATATGGCAAGTTTGTGATTTTTGTTACCAAAAAAAACCGGCTTTTTGGGGAAAATCCCCTCCAAATTACAGGTTTATACACCCATATATGACATATGACCAATGTGATTCTTCTATTATGCATTGGTATATATTTCATAGGCAAAACCTGAAGCAATCATTATGAAAATAAGTATATCCTACACGAGAAACGATAGGAAATAATGTTCAAAAGCAATCTGCTGACTTTTTTTCATAAATTGACAATACAGATGCCGTTTCCATGGATACATGAGAAATATTTGAATTATCCTTTATGTTTTTAATATTGTTTTATCATTTTGATTTATGTTATATTTGTTTTTTTCTAATTTGAAAACATGCGTTTCCAGCAAATTTTGGTCCTTACAGAGAATGGCTTTTAAGCTTATGGCAAAATGTAGGCGCATGGAACGCAATAACTTGAATATGCGTCAACGGATTTTCACGATATTCATACAGTATGATTGGACTGTGGAGAGGAAGCCGCCTTTTCCTGGTCATCCGATTTGTCGTTACGGAGGTATGGGACTTATAAGTAGGTTATTTTGCCATCCCTGGAACAATTAAATCTATAGAAATGCAACAAAAGAATGAGTACTCCGGAGACAAAGGAAAATACAAAGGAATCGCACCTTGGACAAAACAGGAACGAACACCGGATAATGGACGGTCCTGCAAACAGCACGGGGTCCTCATTATTTTCCATTAAGAGGAGTAAAATTTGATGGTGCCATCCTGTCTTGGGAGATTACCTCACTATGACCGTAGAGACAAAGGGTGGGAGGGACCGGGTGTGCAAGATGTTTGTTCATTACGTCTTGTAATGACCTCGTCTTGTAGGATGTGTATTAGTGTAACAATAGACCTTTGACCGTTAGATATTTGAATTCAATTCCTGACCATGGAAGGAACTGATTTGATTGCTCAATCATCCAATTTACTCGATCCGTTACATAAATGTTTGAAATTCATTAAAGATGCAGTGTCCCTGAAAATAATTTTTATTGAAAATGTAAATTTTACTCCAAACGGTCTAGATAGAGGAAAAAATGAGCCAGAAAAAATTTTATTCGAAAATATGCAGTAACCACTCTAATATTGTCGAAATTTCCGTATACCTCTATAGTAAAAACTCAATACATTGTAGGTGGCGCTAGTGAAATGAATTAGAACTGCGCACTCCAAATTCAAAATGACGATTTTAAAGGTCTATAACTGCGAAAATGTGCGTTAGATTGGCCTGAGAATTTGAATTTGTACAAATGAGAATGTATACTTTCATATGAAAAGAAAGATTTTGCATTACAAAATTTTGTAAAATTAATTAATTTTCAGGGACACCGTCCCTGTAATAGATTGACAGATTTTAGGCTCAACCATTTATTTACTATATCTAAGACAACTCGACTGAACAGACAATTCGATATACAGACATTTTATACAAGATACGTTACATCCTCTTTCTTTCAAAAAAATGAACTTATGAAATAACCAAAGAATTAGAATTTTATAGTCAATGAAATAAGTGTCTTTCAGATATGAATGTAATACTGAATGTCAATAAAATGTTAGTTTGATTAAATTGATTAACCTGTGACTTACATATGTAATACTTCATGTATATTTAAAATTTACTATTTCGCTGATAAGGTACTTCTGATCAACACATCAATGTCAAATATGAAATTCTTAGATTGAATATAAACTCTTAAGCTACTTAGCTAAGGTACAAAATGAATACATGTATCAAATGCAATACACAATGAAATTTTTCAAACACTGAAATTGACTTTAGCACTATATATATGCACTGAACACACTTCCATGAATTTCATCGGAATCCAAGAATTCTATGTCGAATAGTCAATAAGATACGACGGTTTGCGAATGACTCTGCCAGAACGAGTGGTAAGCTGCTTCTGAGATGGATCCTTCGGGATATGCTCATTCGCGGATTGCGCAGGTTTGGTTACTACCGATTGCGGTTGTGGAGGTGCAAATTTGGGTTGTACTGACTGCGCTTCCGGTGAAACCACTTTATTTCCGGCTTCCTTGTGTTCCTGTATAATATGCGGATCTTCTTGGGTTTTCAGCAACATACTATTGTTTCTCCGATAAAGCCTTCCGCTTGAACCTGCTTTAACAATATGAGAACGAGGTTCACTTGACTGCTTAATGTACTCAGCTGGTTTCCATCCATCAGGGGTATGTATTCGAACAGAGTCTCCTTCGCGACACTGCGCACGCTCTTTCGCATTTTGATCGTAGTAGAACTTCTGCTTCTGACGGTAGTCCATAAGGCGATTGGAGACTACGCTAGGGTTGATCGAAGACGGTTTGCGCAGGTTTTCGCTGATCGGTAATCGAGTTTTTGCTCGACGACCCATAAGTCTCTGCATCGGAGAACCCATTTCGTCATCTCTAGGTGTATTCCTCAGATCGAGCAATGCTAGGTAAATGTCATCTCCGGAGTCTGAGCACTTCTTGATAAGGTTTTTGACCGTTTGGACAGATTTTTCTGCCAACCCATTCGACTTAGGGTATTATGTGCTCAAAACCATAAGTTTGTGCAAACGATTTGAACTCAGCACTCGCAAATTGCGGACCATTGTCGCTTACGAGAGTGTCCATGATCCCATATCGTGCGATATTGTCCTTGACATGCTGAATGACATGTCTTGACGTAAGGTTACGGGCGAGTGGCGCAACTTCGATGAAATTCGAGTAGTAGTCGACAAGAATTAGGTAGTGTTGCCCATCGTACTCGAAAAGATCAGCACCAACTTTACTCCACGGCAAA
The DNA here is from genome assembly GCA_033119305.1 of Pinctada imbricata. Lineage (NCBI taxonomy): Eukaryota > Metazoa > Mollusca > Bivalvia > Pterioida > Pteriidae > Pinctada > Pinctada imbricata. The sequence goes on from VSWD01000001.1 coordinate 56,594,731, forward strand.
GACGGCAATGGATGAATGATCATCGGCTCCTTCTGTGGCTTATTTTGGTATTTGAGACAAGCACTGCAACGGCTAACCGTATCCTCTATCTGTTTGTTCATCCCTGGCCAGTAAACAAGCTCTCTGGCGCGCTGCTTACACTTAGTCATTCCCATGTGAGAACTGTGGATGGTTTTAAGAGTTGTCGCTCTTAGCTCAGACGGAATCACGACACGTTCGCCACGATATATCACGCCATTGTATGTCGATAGTTCGTCGCGAACATCCCAAAATGGTAAAACTTCGAGCGGAACCTCGGATCGCTTATCAGGCCAGCCATCGCTTATGACACGTTTTAGCAGTTGTAGTTGATCGTCGCGTTTGGTGGCTTCTACGATAACATCGTGAGAAGAGCTAGTGAGTGTTTCAACCGGAAACACCATCACTTCGTCATCCATAGACTGGCAAGTTTCAGGAAGCGGCAAACGACTGAGACAGTCAGCTAAGCCTAAGTCTTTTCCTTTCACGTGAATTAGCGTAAACTCGTAAGGTTGGAGTTTGAGCATCATTTTCTGTATGCGCATAGGAGCGGAGTGTATCGGTTTTTTCATGATGCTTTCGAGTGGTTTGTGGTCGGATTCGATTGTCACGTCAGATTTTCCGTATATGAGTTTGTGAAACCTTTCACAGCCAAACACTACCGCCAACATTTCTTTTTCAATTTGCGCATAACGCTGTTCCGCGGGAGTTAAGGCTCTTGACGCATACGCTACGACACCATGGTTCTGTATGACTGCCGCACCGAGACCTTGCTGTGACGCATCAACGCTTAGCGTCAACGGTTTACTCGCGTCGAAATAACGGAGAACATCGGTAGATGTGAGCGCATTTTTCACATCACGGAACGCTTGATCGACTTCGGGAGTCCAAACATATTGCTCTTGTGTCTTCAAGGCTCTCAGAGGCGCGTTCAGCTCGCTAAGCTTCGGAATGAATTTCGCGACATATGCTAGCATACCTAAGATAGTTTCGAGCTCAGCATGATTCTCGGGTACTCGCATTTCGGTAATAGCACGAACACGTTCAGGCGTTGGCTTCAGCCCATCACCAGTGAGCAAATGTCCTACATAGTTGACTTCAGGTTTGCCAATGACACATTTAGCCTTGTTGAGCTTGAGATTTATCGATCTCGCTTTCTGAAGAACGGTACGGAGTCGCGCATTGTGCTGTTCCATATTCGCGCCATGAATCAAAATATCGTCAATCACGACTTCAACTCACTCGCTCCCGCCAAAATGATTGATCATTTCGCGCTGGAAAACTTCTGCCGCGCACTTCAGACCCATCGGCATGCGTAAATAGCGGTAACGCCCAAATGGAGTGTTAAATGTTGTCAACATAGAACTTTTCTGCGTAAGTCTGATCTGAAAGTAGCCCATATTCGCGTCTAATGTTGAAAACACTTTGCTGCCATGAACACGCGTTACAATGTCTTCAATGGAGTTCATCGGAAAGTGCTCGCGCAACACGGCTTTATTTAGGTCGGTTGGGTCAAGACATATTCGCACACGACCATTTTTCTTACGAACGCACACCATGCTACTGACCCATTCTGTAGGCTCAGTTACGGAGGCAATAATTCCACATCTTACAAGATTGTCAAGTTCGCGTTTGACTTGGTCGCGCATTGCAACTGGAACTGGTCTTGGTGCGTGAACAACTGGTTGAACGTTAGAGTCAACTTTGATTTCATACTCACCGGGTAAGCAACCAATCTCTTCGCCTACGACATCGCTAAACGAACCAATCAGATCTTCGATACACGATGTGACAGAATTTACACGCATAACTAGATTATAACGCACACTGTCAGGTCTGCCAAGTAAGCAAATAGGTCGCTCAGTGTCAAGAATTTGAAACATAAGGTTCATCAGCTTGCCATTGTGTCGACACGGTAATATGATTTGGCCAACCGGTTCAACAAGATGACCCGATATTCCGTTGATGTAATTGTTTGCCTTGCGAATTGGCGCAATTGCTGTAAATTTCTCTGCTATAGACTTTGCGATGACGTTACAACGCGCACCGGTATCGATCTCAAGTGTCAAGTTTATGCCTTTCACATCGAACGTTACGGACCAGTCAGAATCGGAACTCGATCGCGAAGTATCGTTTAGTACGTTGGAATCTGCAGCGTAAACATCATGAATAGTACACTGATCGAACATTTCACCTACATGCATGTCGTCATGAGTATCGGGTTGCGCAACATCAACAGTGTCAACGCTTTCGGTAAAATGTACATTTTGTCTATAACCACTGCGACCACGACCACGACTATGACTATAACCACGCGAAAAGCTACCTCTACCGGAAGTACCTCTCCTCGGAAAGCGACTACTTCTGGGTGCATGCTGTGTACCTTTGCAAATAGGCGATGCCTTAAAATGACCTCTCATGCCGCAAATATTACACTGTTTATTGAACGCTGGACAAGTACGCAGTGCATGATGTTTCGTACACTTATCGCAATAGGGGTGTGTACCTTGGTAACCTACTTTCTGTTTTGTTTTGACAGTTTACATGTGGATTTTCGGCATCCAAAGTGTCAATGTGAGCTTTTGTGAGCTCTACCTGCCTGCATGTTTGAATAACTTTGTCAAGAGTCAACTGTGCAGCGGGTATTTCCATAAGCTTCTCTGTGCACTTACGATCGTTAACACCATTAATTATCATGTCACAAATGAGACCTTCACGCTGGTCACCATACTCGCAATACTCAGCTTTCTTTTTCAACTCTGTTATGTAGTCCATTATTGACTTATTTCCCCTTTTTGTGTTGAGAAACTCTTGACGTTTAATGTTACGGTAATTATGAACACCAAAATGCGTGTCAAATTTCTTAAAGACAGTGTCTAAATCATGCTTATCCTCTGCTGGCACGTCGGGTATGTTATTGTCAGCATTGCCTTCTACTCGATGGGCCCAAGTGAACGAATCATATATCTTAATGGCTTCATTGCCCATGTTTGCAAGAAGGACACCCACTTTACGTTTTCCGGGTTTCTCATCGAGGCCAAGAGCGTCTAGATGTACGAGAAATGAGCGTTTGTACGCTTCCCATTCTTTGGCAGTTGTGTTGGGATCAGCGGGGTTGAATTCGGGAAGGGTTCGAAGCTGTTGGGACGACATCTTTCAGTTACACGCAGTGAAACATATGTACGGAGGGACAATGGTCAATGTTCTACTATTTTCCCTACCACCGTTCACCAGATGATGTCTATGATCCCAGATTTCTGACACCATGTAATGGATTGACAGATTTTAGGCTCAACCATTTATTTACTATATCTAAGACAACTCGACTGAACAGACAATTCGATATACAGACATTTCATACAAGATACGTTACAGTCCCTTTAAGAATGCCGATGCAAGTTTGCTGATTTTAACCACTATTGGTTGCGTGATGTCAATCATTCAAATGGCACAGACCCCAACCCTACAAAGCTCTAGTACAATTGTTCGATTGCACAATCCAAAACCAATGTTGCGGCGAATACATCATTATGCTACACAGTACGCAGATACCCGCTGTCTAATGATCTGTACCTTACTATCTGTAAAAGGCTTAACCTGACCTACCTGAGATTTCAGAAATATACAGAAGAAGAGAAACAGCTGGACATCACAACCTATCAATGGTTATATCTGAAGAGGACCGTCTCCCATATCGATCAGTCTATTCATGAGGCAGAGCAACTTACTCACACCCCCATTTTGCCCCGATAAGGAGACCTATTTGGACAATCTTGCCAGGGGTGTTATGAACCTATGCATAATATTGAGTAAAACTTTGTGTGAAAATTGTCGCGCGTGTACATGTATCATACATTGTTGTCAAACTATTGTAGAGACGTTCTTTAATGATGTGTCGCCTAGGAATTTACGTCATGGACAGAGACGGAGATTATTCAAACGTGCAATATATTTGATTTCACAGTTTGATTTCTGATACAGGTATGGATGAGGTTGAGAGACAACAACACCTTGAACAATTGACTAGGTCATTAGATTTTATCGTTGCCTTTGAGATATATTTTAACATTTATAAGGAAAGAATTTGCAACTTTGATGAATTCCAAATTACTTATTTAGATGATATATATCCTAAATGGACTCATTATATAAAATCAACAAACATCCAAGACATTGCCATTTTTCCCTTTGCTTTGACTCTTAGATCTGATAATTGGTGGGAAACCTATTGTGCTAATAAAGCAAATTTTCCAAATGGTATTGAAGTTCGCATCTCTTGAACCTGCATTTTCTGATTTTAAAAATGAAGAATGAACATCACCGTCAAGCCAGGGGAAATTTACGGTGTTGAATCCAAAATCATCCCTTTTGTCATATACACTTGTATGAATCTTTCCGTTTACAATTTTGATATTTAGGTCCAAAAAGGGTGTCTCTGTATTTGAAAGGTTTGCCTTGTTAAGGGTTAATTCTTGTGGATAAATTTCATTCTTATATAATTCAAAAGCAGGATTGTCAATGGTTAGAATATCATCCAGATACCTAGAAGTATTATTGAAACATTTCAGCTCATCAAATTTTCTTTGCTTTTGAAGATTTTGGATAAATTCTTTTTCATAAGTATATAAAAATAAATCTGCAACAAGAGGCGCACAGTTAGTACCCATAGGAATTCCTACAACCTGCTTGTTGCATTTTTATCACCGTTATGATCATAATGATTCAGATATTTGTGTTTTTACTTATTGCTTCTAGAAGAATAGACTTCTTCTTGTAGGAATAAGACCATCGCAGGTCTGCGATGCGATGACAAATATGGATAAAGACCATATCCCAATATACAGCACAAGATCGATAACTCAGAAAATCAGAAACCGAAGGCATACAAAATAAGGATTTATCAGGAACCAAAGCAAAAAAACAAACCAAAACCTCCACCACACGAAAAGAAGCGAACCCCCGATTCCATTTCGAAAGACACAGAGAACAATCTTTGGTTCGATGGTTCAAATGGTCTATGACAGAATATCATCCACCATTTTGGAGATTTGGACATCATAGTGTATGACGAGTTCCCCATATCGACCGTAGAACGTCCTCAGTGACGATGTTAGTCGGTCACAAACATCCCTAAGAAGCTTATCTGAAAGACGCCTAGCTCTCAGCGCAAAATCCGTGTATTTGGTATTTGCTCTGGCATAGCGTATCAACTGTGTTATGAATACGCCATGAGCAGGCGATGAAGGGATGTTGCTACTCAGAAAAGGAAAGTTTGTAATGCTGAAATTGAAGTCGTAACGTTTGTCATAGAGAGAGGAGTTCATGTGTCTATCGGTGTCGTGGGATAACATTATGTCCAAATAGGATGCTGATTTATTTGTCTCTGTAGTTTCTTTGACTTCAAGCTCTGAAGGATAGATACTGCTCAGGTAATCCGCGAATTTTGGATTATTGATGGACAACACGTCGTCTATGTATCTGTAAGTGAAGTTGAAGTCAGATGCTAAGCATCTTTTTCCTTCAGAGACCAAAGATTGAATGAATTCAGCTTCTTACGCGTAAAGGGAAATGTCGACAATGAGTGGGACACAATTGGTCCCCATTGGAATTCCGACAATTTGCTGGAAGACCTTTCCTCCAAACACCACAAAAATGTTGTCTATCAGAAAGTTTAACATCTGAATAATATCTGTTTCAGTGAACTTATTTTCAGAAGCGGACTTTTTTCTTTTACAAAGTAGGTTATGTCATAGTTCACAACAATAAATTTGCAATTACCGTTCTTACTTGTAAACGCATTACTTATGATTTTTGTGGTTTTTTTTAAATGTGGATTGTAGTGTAAAGTGTCGAAAAATCAAAGGCTTTGATCGAATGGACTTTACTAAAATGAGTGGATTTCAGATGTTCTAAAAGTTCCTTCAAATTCTTTAAAATCCGCATCTGGCGAGAATATACTGTCGAACAATATTTTTGAAGCCCAGATTTGATCTCAGGTAAAACTTAAGTGAGTAAGAGCGATACAGATTTGGTAGAACATTTTGAGGAACCAGCGATGAAACGTTGTTCGTACGGATTCTTCTCATCCTCCTCATGGAATATCTGATGCAGATTAAGCCATACATGAACCTCTTCAATAGTTTAACTAATTGTATGTTCATAACAAACGTAATTAGCCCATAAGAAAAAAAAAATCATTGTAAATGATTATGGTATAAAACATCCGTAGCAATGTAAGATATAAGATAGAGTACACATATTCATGAACACATTACCTATCAATCTCCATTCATAATGTAAGATATTTCGGAATAATGTTGAGATATAAGCACATTTATGAATTTATAGAAAAAGAAGAACATTTACATGCATCGGATAGTAAGTAAAGTAATTAAGAAATTATAAGAAGGTAAATATTAAATAAGTACTTTCTAGAAACACTTTAAAAATATGTAGAAATTAATTGACGAGTTAATGTTTTTGCCTAAAAATGGTAGTAAATACTTTGAAATGACTTGAAAAACATATCTTATCATAGAACAGATGCTGTTAAAACATATACACCATCAAAACATTTGTACAATTCACGTACATGAAATTCTTGTTTACTTTCGAGTGTTCATCGATTTTTCAATAAATTATTAACTTTTGACCCCCAAATGAGCCTTTAGACGTTGATTTCGGGAATAGAAACTTGGTATCTTAGGAGAGGGTACATATACAGATAGTTTGAGCACAAAAAAAAAACTTTTGTTGCAATTTCTTTGAGGTTGACCCTATTTTGAGTCTATTTTGACTAGACTATCACCGGACTGTTGACTTTGTACTTATAAGTACCAAATATACGGATTTTGTTCTGAGAGCTAGGCGTCTTTCAGATACGCTTCTCAGTCAGGGATATGTTTGTGACCGACTAACATCGTCACTGAGGAAGTTCTACGGTCGATATGGGGAACTCGTCATACACTATGATGTCCCACTATCCAGAATGGTGGATGATATTCTGTCATAAACCATTTGAACCATCCAACCAAAGATTGTACTCTATATCTTCCAAAATGGAAGTAACCGGATGTGACAGTTCTACCGAATTGAAGCGACGGGTGTTGCATGCAAGCAGGAGATGCTTACTCTTCCTGGGCACCTGGTCTCACTCTCATATCGGGAGTTCGCTTCTTTTCATATGGTGGAGGTTTTTGTTTTTGTTTGCTTTGGTTCCTGTTTTATCCTGATTTTGTATGCCTTCGGTTTCTGATTTTCTGAATTATCGATTTTGTACTGTAGACAGGGATATGGTCATTATCCATATTTGTCATTTTTACCACTGTTCATGTGTCTCTGCTGGTGGACAAATTGTCCCCGAGGGCACTTTTGCTTAAATGGATAGAACTCAAGAGACCTACAAAGTGGCTGGGGCGTCGCCCACTATAAAAAGGCCCCAACCTGTTGCGTCTACGGACACATACGCAACAGGTAACTTAGGTGTCCCTAGAATTAGCTTACACAACATTAGAGATGAAACATTTGTAGTTAGTAACAACCATGAGTTTTGGTATAAACATGCAGATGGGTATATTAAAATCAAGCCCTGTAAGATTGAAGTGGTCGATATACTTAAAGAGCACCTATTTTCACCAAGCGATTGCTCCATTTCTAAGTGTGGCGTGAAGAACTGCAAAACTTGTAACATCCTAATAACAGACACTTCATTCTCAAGTAATCTCACAAAACAAACATTTAACACGCATAGTTTTGAAAACCTTAACTGCATGACATCTAATGTTGTGTACGGAATAGAGTGCTCACTTTGTGGATTGATTTATGTGGGCGAAACCAAAGGCCAGCTCCGAAAAAGAATGTCAGGACACCGGTCAAAAATAAATAATAAAGGAAGTCAACTCCTTTACCGACATTTTGACCAGGCGGATCATTCTGTTTTATCGATGAGAGTCAGAATCCTGGAGAAAATATATCACCCCACAAACAATCCCAATTTGAGCACACCTCTCCGTCGCAACAGAGAAGAGTTCTGGATAAAAAATCTTAACACTGCAGCGCCCTACGGGTGCAACGATAACATCAGCACTATAGGAAACTTAACAAGTCCCGGTTGTCAATCGGTAAATGTGACTAGCTTATTCAACAGATCACAAAGAAGACCTCGAAGACATGGCATTCGAAAATATAATAGGCCTGAGATACATAGTTTCTCCTTCGATGACTTGGTTCCATTTTTGAATGAGCCTCTAGGCCTGCATTATATTCGTACCAAATTATACTCTGTTCCTTTACGGAAGTTACAAGAAATCTACGATTATACGAAGGATCTCGCATATACCGATACACGTTCCCCAGAATACAGACTACAAGGAGTCATCTTGGACATTTCTACTTTTCGTTTATTTCAAGCAGTTAGATCAGATAAATCAGAGGAGAAAACAAACCGCCCTTTCATTAAAGTAAGATTTGCAAACAAAGGTATTGATAACTTGAATCTTGGTCAAATTTTGAATCACAAAACTGTCACAGAAAAAATCCCACCATATTTCAAAAGAAAAGAAACTCCTTGTATTTCCTATAGCTACACACCAACAGTTGCATCTAAAATTTACAATTACAAACGATTCCTGCAGTGTATTGATTTAAGTAATCCCTCACTACATCCACTTCCCTGTGAATGTTCTTCATCGGATTTCAACTACTCTCCTTGTGGACACGTTATTACTGGTGATCTTAGTATATTCAAGAACGACAAGTTGAGAGAATTGTTAAAAAAGGGTCCCAAATACAGAGAAAGTATGTCCTTTACATGGAACCAAAATGTCAAAATTATTATGGACTCTTGTGAGGAATATGCAAGACGTCGGGCAAAGAAAGAGGATGTACAGCTCGACACCCTTTCCGAATGGATAAAATCAATCAGAGGGTTACTTTTATCTAGAATTAACCGATTAAAATCAACTGTGAACACAAGATTCGTGTCTATATTTATAGACCCTGATGTTATCACAGAACTTACCTACCTCCAAGAACATTATGTCATCACACCAGCGGACAAAGCCTCAAATAATTACACATTTACTTGCAAAAAGTACTATTTCGACAGTCTAGTTAAAGAGTTGGGTTTAAATTCGACACCTGGAAATCCCACTTACACCCCAACAAACCTTTCTGCCTCTGAAATAATAGATAACCACAAATCAGCTCTTGCTTCCTTTGGCTTCGACACTACCAATTTAGATTTAGATTTACCATACTTATACTGCATACCTAAAATGCATAAGAATCCGTACAAACAACGTTTCATCGCTGGTTCCTCAAAATGTTCTACCAAATCTGTATCGATCTTACTCACGAAAGTTTTATCTGAAATCAAATCTGGGCTACAAAAATATTGTTCGACAGTATATTCTCGCAGTGGTATCAACCAGATGTGGATTTTAAAGAATTCGAAGGAACTTTTAGAACATCTGAAATCCACTCATTTTAGTAGAGTCCATTCGATCAAAGCCTTTGATTTTTCGACACTTTACACTACAATTCCACATTCTAAATTGAAAGAAAGACTCGCAAAAATTATAAGTAATGCGTTTACAAGTAAGAACGGTAATCGCAAATACAAATTTATTGTTGTTAACTATGACAAAACCTACTTTGTAAAAGAAAAGTCAGATTCTGAAAATAAGTACACTGAAACAGACATTATTCAGATGTTAAACTTTCTGATCGACAACATTTTTGTGGTGTTTGGAGGAAAGGTCTTCCAGCAAATTGTCGGAATTCCAATGGGGACCAATTGTGCCCCACTCCTTGCCGACATTTTCCTTTACTCGTACGAAGCTGAATTCATGCAATCTTTGGTCTCTGAAGGGAAAAGATACTTAGCTTCTGACTTCAACTTCACTTACAGATACATAGACGATGTGTTGTCCATCAACAATCCAAAATTCGCGGATTACCTGAGCAGTATCTATCCTTCGGAGCTTGAAGTCAAAGAAACTACAGAGACAAATAATTCAGCATCCTATTTGGACATAATGTTGTCCTACGACACTGATGGTCACATGAACACCTCACTCTATGCCAAACGTGACGACTTCAATTTCAGCATTACGAACTTTCCTTTTCTGAGTAGCAACATCCCTTCATCGCCTGCTTATGGCGTGTTCATATCTCAGTTGATACGCTATGCCAGAGCAAGTACCAAATATACGGATTTTGTTCTGAGAGCTAGGCGTCTTTCAGATAAGCTTCTCAGTCAGGGATATGTTTGTGACCGACTAACATCGTCACTGAGGAAGTTCTACAGTCGATATGGGGAACTCGTCATACACTATGATGTCCCACTATCCAGAATGGTGGATGATATTCTGTCATAAACCATTTGAACCATCCAACCAAAGATTGTACTCTATATCTTCCAAAATGGAAGTAACCGGATGTGACAGTTCTACCGAATTGAAGCAACGGGTGTTGCATGCAAGCAGGAGATGCTTACTCTTCCTGGGCACCTGGTCTCACTCTCATATCGGGAGTTCGCTTCTTTTCATATGGTGGAGGTTTTTGTTTTTGTTTGCTTTGGTTCCTGTTTTATCCTGATTTTGTATGCCTTCGGTTTCTGATTTTCTGAATTATCGATTTTGTACTGTAGATAGGGATATGGTCATTATCCATATTTGTCATTTTAGGTACAACATCTCTGAAACAGGTAAAGACCGCAGAAACTTTTTTTTTCACCACTGTCCTTAGCTGAATATGACTTGCCTCGATCACCTGTCCTCTCTGAATGTCAGTCGGACTCCTCGGGTGATAACATACATGAGCTCGCTACAGCCGGCAGAGCACGGACTGTATTACGCATGCCCTCTTTTTATATCCATTTACCTATTCATCTGTGTCTCTGGGGCCTCTGTCTTGTTTGTGTGATGCCATCTTACAGTGAGGAGGTTGTTTTACACCACAATTGTACGTTCTTCGAGACCTCTGGGTAATTGGAGAAGTGAGAGGGTTGTGCGCACGTAATACAGGATAACCACACCATTTGGTACTTGCGTGACAAATGACCGTCCAAAGTTGGCACCGGTTGCCCATTGGTCTCGTCGGTTTATGTGAAGTCTTTTGTTTTTGATGTTTACATGTCGTGTGTCTCTTTTCCGTCTCGTGCTGTACTTCTTTTGTGTTTTAGTGTTTTGCTGTTGATGCTGCAGCGGGGTCTTGTTGGAGATCTCCTCCCTTCTTTTGCCCTCCCCATCCATGTCAAGAAGTTTTGATGCATTGTAAACATCACATTCGAACTTTCAATCTAATTGGATCAGGTCCTGGTCGTAGGGGTCTGTTCATCCGTCGTATCAAATTATGTGTATCCTCAGGTTAGTCCCCTCTCGATAAATCATGTATGCATTTTATAAAGTATCTTTCATTTTGGCGCATTACATCAAAATAATCCTATGCTTAAATATACATTGAAAGTGTTGTGACTTGAAGCAAAAATAACCAGGCATCTGGTACAGGGGGTAACTGATGAAAATCATCAACTGCTACAACTTGTATTCCACCGAAATAAAGGTCCGATTTTTTCAGTTTCCTGAATATTCCTTCAATTGTTTCAAATAGTTTCATACTTAACATAGAAATTTCATCTATGAATTAGCAATGTGTTTGGAGGATATTATTTTTCTGCTTTAGATACTTTTTGGTTATTTTACAAGTTATGTAGAAGTTTGTCCTGTGAAACGCTTCCGTCCCCTACTCCACACCAGTTGTGAATGGTTTTACCATGAATGCCCAGTGCTGCGATCCCTGTATTAATGAAACATACAATTTTTACTTTTTCTTTTAATTTTTTATGGCTCCGTTTTTGTCTATCTAGACCCTTTGGAATAAATTTTACGTTTTCGATAAAATTCATTTTCAGGAACAATGTATCATTAATTAATGTAAACATCTTATGTCTACTGATAAAATGAATTCAAAAGATATTCTCGATGAACCAATATGGAACAATAAATATTTCAAAAACAAAGGAAAAATAATTTACTTAAAATATTGGATAAAAATCGGAATAAGATATTTTTATCTTTATTTTAAAAAAAGATTCTTCACTTTTACGGTTTGAGAATCTGCAATCTATGTAACAATAGCTTATGTGTATGCTCACATCGACAAAAAGAAGTTAGACATAGATTATACTAACTTTCAGCTCACAAAGTAAGTTTTTCTCCACCTCCTTTTACATGGAAGGTATGTGCGGGACTGCATAGTCTGATGTGGGCTCTCCACTTGACATACAAATACCAATTACACTTCATGGTTGCAAGTTCATCTGCAATAAATTATAATAGATATGAAAATACTCTTCCACAATAAAGCAATTTAGTCTTTGTACTTCTGAAAAAGAATATTGCTGAAACAAATTAGGGGATCACCAACAACACCAGGTTGCAGCACCCACAGCAAATCCCTAAAACACCCAATGCAAAAACACAAAGCAGACAAGCACAGGGGCGAATAAGGGACAAGGAACGTCAACGCACAACACAAAGGACTACACATAAACCAACGAGACCAATGGGCAACAGGTGCCGACTTAGGACGGCCATCTGCCATAACAATAGCAGAAGATATGGTTATCCTGGATTACGTGCGCACAACCCTCCCACTTTTCCGATTAACCAGAGGTCCGGACGAATGAACAATTGTGATGTAAAACAACCTCTTCACTGTCAGATGACCACACACAAACAAGACCGCAATACGCAGGGGCCCAAGCAACACAGATGAATATGTAGGTGGATATCAAAAGAGGGCGTGCGTAATACAGTCCGTGCTCTGCCGGCTGTAGCATATTCTCCACTGGGAATTATATTGTTTCTGCATCGTGCCTGTAAGCTGACATTTTGTCTTTAGATTTCTTTAAGCTTGTCTTAGGAAACTAGCATTTAAGAAATTTACCTGATTATTTTATATGTAATAATGTCGAAGGGTTCCAACTCTCTACCTTCTTGAAGAAAATTCCAAACCAATTTACATGCAACAGACACGTGTTTCGAATATTAAATTCTTATCAGTTATGCTTTCAGCGGAGCCATCAAATGTAAGTAAAAGGTTCATTATGTTGCTGAAGTTTGTTAATATATATTCAAAGAAATTACATCGCACCCTGGCCAATTCTAAGCAATACAGATCAGTGTGTCAATGTTTCAAGACTCCCCTATTCCTTTAAGGGGAATGGACAAACCGTTATTCGCCATATTGGATTTTATGTAGTGTGTTATTGAAAATCTTTCCTTACTCCGAGTCATGACTCCAACTTCAACTATTTTAATCCCAAGTATTCTCAACCCCAATAGCTACAATTTCCCATATTTTCTACGGAAAATTACATTAAGATTTTAACATTAGAAACTTTTTAAATTCATGCACCGAACTGCACAGCTGCACCTCAGAAGAATTTATGAATAATACTATAACTTACCTTAAACATTACATTGATACTATATCTATAACCATTTGTCCTCCGATTTTTAGTACAAGGTCTCATTATCATATAAATCTCATGTTAATACAACACGGTGTCTTTTCGAACACGAGTTTTTACAGGTAGCCATTTTCACGTGCCGATCCGCCCCAACATAGGTAGAAAAAAATAAACGATTTTAAAGTTTCTGGGGTAATTAACTAGAATTTCGACTGTTTGCGATTCAATTATTAATTATTTACATGATATATATTAGAAAAGTGGGATAGTCATGTGAATTATAGGTAACAAATTACAAATGTGCAACATTCCGGGGATCCGCCCCTGGATTCATTTCTATGTTGATATGGCTACTAGCCCCTTGCGTGTAAAATGAAGATACCCGGTATTTTGAGAAAGTATGATCGAAATTGGAGGACAAATGTTTGTAGACATATGATGATATAACGTTTAAAGTAGGTTATAGTATTAATTATGAATCCTGCAAACCTGTAGCTGCGCAGTTCGGTGCACAAAGTTCAAATGGTTGTCATGTAAAAATATTGATGCAGTTTTTGTTTAAAATGATGGGAAAATGACGATGCTGAGGTAAAGAAAACTTAGTATTAAAATGGTTAAGATTGGAGTCTTAATTCTGCAGAACGACAGATTTTCAAGTATGCTTCACGTCAAATCCAATATGGCCGATAAAGTTTTGTCCATACCCCTTAAGCATCTTGAATGGTAAATGTCTGCAACAATATATGTAAAACGTCTTCAAATTCAATAGCATCATTGAAGACCAGATTAATTTACTCGTAGACCAGACATGCACGTTTCGGGTACTAAACCCTCGTCAGTGATCCTAAGTCTAAACAATGCAATATGGCCAACACGTATGAAAATTATTATGTCCAAAAATGTACCAAAAGACGAAACAGAATGGGTGGGATATGATGCTTCAGGACTCACGTTTTCGAAATTTGACGAAATTTTGTAACAACCAATGTCAAAAGCGTTGAAGAGACAGACGATCAATTTCAGTTGATCGGACTTGGTTACATGTGCCCTCGGGGACTCTTGGTGACACTCACCAAATAGTTCAAATGTAAAACGTCTTCAAATTGAATAGCATCATTTAAGACCTGATAAATTTACTGCATGGACCAGAAATACACGTTTCGAGCACTAAACCCTCGTCAGTGATCCCAAGTCTAAAGAATGTAATATGGCCAAAACGTATGAAAGTTATTATGTCCAAAAATGTACCAAAAGACGTAGCAGAATGTGTAGGATATGATGCTACAGGACCCACGTTCTAGAAATTACAAGAAATGTTGGATTATGCTGTTCGTAACAAACAGGCAGCACAGTACTTTCATTGTGGACCAGAGCCAGATGACTGGTTAGTTTGAACATTTTTCATCATCTCAGGTTCTCTAGATCTCCAATAGTGGTCTTGTATATTGCATAATTTTGGCTTCTTTCACATGTTTATTTCATTTTGAAAAGGAGTAAGTAGGCTTGTTTATTAAGTAAAAGAAAGGAGGGGATCTCCAACACTAGGTTGCAGCACCCACAGCAAAATCCCAAAACACCCATGCAAAAAACACAGAACCGATACCCACAGAAAGAGACGCAAAAGGTATTGGTAGTCCATTTAATTCATTGTTCCATCGCAATTGAAATCCTCTTTCACTAATATGAAAATTAATATTAACAGTGTGTCAACTTCAGATACGTTCACACCACAAATCAACTGATCACGTGTTGACAATGGAGGAAGCCCTACGAAAAAAATCATCATAAAGCAGCAATTTTGAATTCAACGCGTTGCAAATAGATATATAATATCTGCAAAGAAATGAAAATTGAAATAAGACACTGAAAATGGCGTTTTTCTATAGATACAGAGCAATATGTGTTATGGATTCGACTGTTTTCAAAGACGCTTTGCTTAAACCGGAAGTAGCGTTTAACCTTGGGCTGCAATCCAATCGCATGGGAGATAATTCGCCGAATTAATACTGGGTAGGTCTATGCATCCGTACATTCATTTTAGATTAGAATACATTATTTCTCACAAACAAACAAAAAAAAATTTCTGGGTAACTGATTTAAAATTAGTTCCTCGGTCTTTTCAATCACTACCTTCCTGAGTAAGAAAGGGTATTACACCATCTATTCCATCTCTGAATGCTAGATGGAGTTGATGAAAATTTAGTCCTGTTTTTATTTTTCTGGCAATACACTTTCATATAACATTGTTTAGATTTAGGATCACTGATGAGGGTTAAGTACCCGAAACGTGCATGTCTGGTCCACGTTGACAATATCTGTTCTTAAATGATGCTATTAGTGTTGTACATCGGAAGACTTTTAAGAATCGATTATCGGAAAATAATCGGAAAGAGTAAACCGATCGATTATCGATTTAAATCGGGAAAACAAAAGTCCATGGAAAATGAAAGATAGAAAAATTTATTTTTCTGCATAAAATTCAGAAAACTTTGTTGAAAACAAAAATATAATGCATTTAATTTAAAAGTGTCTGCCTGTTTACATGCAAGACAACAAGTAACAGTTTACGTTACATGTGAAAAGAGGAAAATAAATACCTTTACACAAAATACCTCTCTTCAGCGACAATTGATTGTAAGAAAATGAAATCGATAATCGGAATCGAAAGAATTTTAGCGATCGACAATCGATTGTCGGCGACAATTTGTTCAACACTAGATGCTATTCAATTTGAAGACGTTTACATTGGTAAAAACTGTTTTATGAAGACTAATGACAAATATGGATAATGACCATATCCCTGTTTACAGCACAAAATCGATACGTCAGAAACCGAAGGCATGCAAAATCAGGATAGAACAGGAACCAAAGCAAACAAACAAAAACCTCCACCATATTTCAATTGATGATTCCGGGGCAAGCACTCTTTGTGGTGACAGTTTAAGGAGAATAATTTT
Organism: Pinctada imbricata; assembly: GCA_033119305.1. NCBI lineage: Eukaryota > Metazoa > Mollusca > Bivalvia > Pterioida > Pteriidae > Pinctada > Pinctada imbricata. Next base: position 56,611,183 of record VSWD01000001.1, read on the forward strand.
CATTATATTCGATTTGAGTTTGTATGACCATGGAACAAGACAGGTAAAAAGACGGGACAAACAGAATACATACATAAGTAGCAAATGATGACCTTAAGATTGTCTACCCCACCTCTTCCCCATGGTCTGGTCGGACACCTTCTCTAGAAAAATCAAGATAGCTGTTCCATACCCCAGACAGTATTATAGTTGTTGTTGTCACATTTCCTGGATTAATCTTTAATCTTGCCTATACCCCTTTAATTATAAGGCGATGCAATTTTATGTGAAGAATCCTAATGCATGCTATGACAAGACAGTGACTTTTTACTTTGTGACACTGACCTTAAGGCATGTTATGACAAGACAGTGAGTTTTTACTTTGTGCCAATGACATTAAACATGTTAAAGAAAAACTGTTACCTACTCTTTAAATTAAAAAAAAACGTGGATCCTGTAGAATCTACGGTGTTCATTAGGGGACATTCGCTTCTTCAAATCTTCGCCCTACTATATATCACCAGTGGAAGAATTAAAGAATTCAAGTAATGATGCGAAGATTTGAAGTAATGATGCGAAGATTTGAAGAATTGATGCGAAGATTTGAAGAAATGATGCAAAGAAACGATTATTTCTTCAAATCTTCGCATCATTTCTTCAAATCTTCGCATCGTTACTTCAATTCTTCTCATTATTTCTTCAAATCTTCGCATCATTTCTTCAAATCTTCGCATCATTACTTCAAATCATCGCATCATTATTTCAAATATTCGCATCATTACTTCGAATCATTACTTCAATTCTTCCCATCATAACTTCAAATCTTCGCATCAAATATTCGCATCATTACTTTAAATCATCAAATCTTCGCATTATATCTTCAATTCTTCGCATCATTACTTCAAATCTTTCATTCTTCGCATCATTACTCAAATTCTTCAAATCTTCAATTCTTCGAATTTTGATTGTCAGAAATAATCATTTTTGCACTATATCTTTCAAAAACTCAATGATATATATAAAAACATACACACACTCTCATGCTAGTCAGAACCTGTACTATACTGAAGCTCGAAAGGCTATAACTAGTAGCCAGGTAGGTAATATTCTCAATTCATGAACCAAAGCAGACCCCGCGAGGGGCGAGACCAGGTGCCTAGGTAGAGTCAGCGTCTCTTCTGTCCCTTCTCTTCTGTCCCTTCCGCTGGGTTTAAACACGTTTAGTGTCGTGGTCGCTTGTACCTTTTTTTGTGCTTTTATATATATATATGATTTTATGAACTGATTTACTGTATATTGATCGTTTAAAGAAAATATTTTCAAATGAATCAAAAGAATATTTGATTTTACTTTGTTAAATAAAGAGACAACAAATTTTTAAACATTAAATGTTATACGTCTTTAAATTCAATAGCATCATTTAAAACCTGATAAATTTACAGCATGGACCAGACATGCACGTTTCGGGTACTAAACCCTCGTCAGTGATGTTGACTATCCCTCCTCCTCATTCGTCTTTGATGGGTTGTTTCACTACATCACAAGTGACTTTTCTAGAAAACAGATACACATAAGATCAGTTGCATACAGATAAATCAGTTGCATGTAATCAGGAGACGCTGACTCTCCCCGAGCGCCTGGTCTCACTTCAAATGTTGTTCATTCTAGGGTTGCAACCGTTCCGATTGGAATTCTCACAATTTTTGTCTTGCCTTCTCGACTGTGAGACTGAATAACTGTTGGGTACGTAATCCAGGATAACCACACCGTCTGCTAATTACGTGGCAGATGGCCGTCCTAAGTCGGCACCGGTTGCCCATTGGTCTCGTTGGTTTATGTGTAGTCTTTTGTGTTTCATGTTTCTATGTTGTGAGTTGGTGTTCCTTGTCCCTTTTGCGTCTCTTTCTGTAGGTATCTGTTCTGTGTTTTTTGCATGGGTGTTTTGGGATTTTGCTGTGGGTGCTGCAACCTAGTGTTGTTGGAGATCCCCTCCTTTCTTCTAATTATACACACGATAAGAAGTGAAGGGGTTTTTTGCCCAACTTCTGTTATCTCAAAATAGAGCAAAGACTTGAGGTCAAATTTTAGGCCTCTGTATTTTATAATTGTTCAATCAAGGTCAAAGGTGTCAGTAACAGAAATCAGTTCCACTGATCATGTTCTACCACGTACCCTTATGCCAAGTTTTTAAAAAGGCAAAATTCGAAATACATGTTTCAAGGTCAAGGTCACAATTCAAGGTGAAGGCAAAAAGCTATTCCTGCTATCAAATTGTCTCATTGAGCTCTATCTCTTTACCAAGTTTCAAGATTGTACCCTTATAGTTCTTCCGAAACTAACCTAAACGGAACAGCTAAACGAATTTGTTGACAAAGATGGGCGGACATCGTCATTCCATAAGCTGGGTTTTGCTTATCAAATTGTCTAGTTAGAAAGGTTGCACTATTTGACCTATTTCTAACATACAACTTTGAAAATCATAGTATTATAGTTTACAACAAGTTTGCATGGTTAACCGTTAAGCTTTTGTTTTTCACATGACTGAAAAGCAACTAGACCATGCAACAGCAGATATGTTGACTATTGCATATTTGACCTAAAATTGTTACCCTGATATTGAAGGTGAAATGACCCTCCTTGAATGTTAAGTCTCATCATTCATAACGAACCCTCTGAGTTTGAAGAGAGTAAGTCAAGTACCTTCAAGTTGGAACTAGTACATTTGTATAATATATGTACAAAGTCTTGCCAAAATATCCTCAACTTACAGAAGAATTGAAAAAAAATAATAATGTTAGGCCAACAGAATTATTGCTATGACAATGATGGCAATTCACTCGAGCTTTGGTTAGGGAAAGCTTTGAAATGACAAATATGGATAATGACCATATCCCTGTTAACAGCACAAAATCGATAACCCAGAAAATCAGAAACCGAAGGCATACAAAATCAGGATAAAACAGAAACCAAAGCAAACAAACAAAAACCTCCACCATATGACAAGAAGCGAACTCCCGATATGAGAGTGAGACCAGGTGCCCAGGAAGAGTAAGCATCTCCTGCTTGCATGCAACACCCATCGCTTCAATTCGGTAGAACTGTCACATCCGGTTACTTCTATTTTGGAAGATATAGAGTACAATCTTTGGTTGGATGGTTCAAACGGTCTATGACAGAATATCATCCACCATTCTGGAAAGTGGGACATCATAGTGTATGACGAGTTCCCCATATCGATCGTAGAACTTCCTCAGTGACGATGTTAGTCGGTCACAAACATATCCCTGACTGAGAAGCTTATCTGAAAGACGCCTAGCTCTCAGAACAAAATCCGTATATTTGGTACTTGCTCTGGCATAGCGTATCAACTGAGATATGAACACGCCATAAGCAGGCGATGAAGGGATGTTGCTACTCAGAAAAGGAAAGTTTGTAATGCTGAAATTGAAGTCGTCACGTTTGTCATAGAGTGAGGTGTTCATGTGACCATCAGTGTCGTAGGACAACATTATGTCCAAATAGGATGCTGAATTATTTGTCTCTGTAGTTTCTTTGACTTCAAGCTCCGAAGGATAGATACTGCTCAGGTAATCCGCGAATTTTGGATTATTGATGGACAACACATCGTCTATGTATCTGTAAGTCAAGTTGAAGTCAGAAGCTAAGTATCTTTTCCCTTCAGAGACCAAAGATTGAATGAATTCAGCTTCGTACGAGTAAAGGAAAATGTCGGCAAGGAGTGGGGCACAATTGGTCCCCATTGGAATTCCGACAATTTGCTGGAAGACCTTTCCTCCAAACACCACAAAAATGTTGTCGATCAGAAAGTTTAACATCTGAATAATGTCTGTTTCAGTGTACTTATTTTCAGAATCGGACTTTTCTTTTACAAAGTAGGTTTTGTCATAGTTTACAACAATAAATTTGTATTTGCGATTACCGTTCTTACTTGTAAACGCATTACTTATAATTTTTTGCGAGTCTTTCTTTCAATTTAGAATGTGGAATTGTAGTGTTAAGTGTCGAAAATCAAAGGCTTTGATCGAGTGGACTCTACTAAAATGAGTGGATTTCAGATGTTCTAAAAGTTCCTTCGAATTCTTTAAAATCCACATCTGATTGATACCACTGCGAGAACATACTGTCGAACAATATTTTTGAAGCCCAGATTTGATTTCAGATAAAACTTTGGTGAGTAAGATCGATACAGATTTGGTAGAACATTTTTAGGAACCAGCGATGAAACGTTGATTGTACGGAATCTTATGCATTTTAGTTATGCAGTATAAGTATGGTAAATCTAAATCTAAATTGGTAGTGTCGAAGCCAAAGGAAGCAAGAGCTGATTTGTGGTTATCTATTATTTCAGAGGCAGAAAGGTTTGTTGGGGTGTAAGTGGGATTTCCAGGTGTCGAATTTAAACCCAACTCTTAACTAGACTGTCGAAATAGTACTTTTTGCAAGTAAATGTGTAATTATTTGAGGCTTCCCACCCATCCTGCTACGTCTTTCGGTACCCTTTTTCGACATAGTAACTTTCATTCTTTTTGGCATATAACATTGTTTAGATTTAGGATTTAGGATCACTGATGAGGGTTAAGTACCCGAAACGTGCATGTCTGGTCCACGTTGCCAATTTATTTGTTCTTAAATGATGCTATTCAATTTGAAGACGTTTACATTTGTCCGCTGGTGTGATGACAATGTTCTTGGAGGTAGGTAAGCTCTTTGATAACATCAGGTTCTTTAAATATAGACACGAATCTGGTGTTCACAGTTGATTTTAATCGGTTGATTCTAGATAAAAGTAACCCTCTGATTGATTTTATCCATTCGGAAAGGGTGTCGAGCTGTACATCCTCTTTCTTTGCCCAACGTCTTGCATATTCCTCACAAGAGTCCATGATAATTTTGACATTTTGGTTCCATGTAAAGGACATACTTTCTCTCTATTTGGGACCCTTTTTTAACAATTCTCTCAACTTGCCGTTCTTGACTATACTAAGGTCACCAGTAATAACGAAGGTATCAAACTATATGTATATGATATGTAATCTAGGCAGTTTGGGCTGAGATAATTGTCAACCTATTTTCTACTTTTAAAGTTGTCGTTTATTTTAATGAGTTAAAGAAGATCCTGACGATAATCTTAACAACACTCACAAAAGAGCACTAACTTGAGCATCGACGGACCCCCAGCAAGCTAGAGGTGGGACAAGGTGCCCGGGAGGAGTAAGCATCCCCTGTTGGCTAGCCGCACCCGCCGTCGATGTTCGCGCATGAAAATGAAAACAATATCTAAAATATATGCACTGTCTGAGGTTGCTATGGCGACAATGTCAGTTAAAAATATTCAAAACACTTACTGTCAAACCCCTTGCGGGGAACTTTTTTACGAGCTCCACACGGCAACAATATGTATTCATCATGTTCATATTTATCCATCTTAAAATAAAATAATCAAAATCAAACATCCTTTTCAAGGGAACAGAACAAAAAAAAAAGATAAAATGATCATTGAGACTGAACAATAAAATGTGAAAGAGAAATCGATCTCCTCAAACATATGTTAAAACAAAACATATATAAAACCAGAAGTCTCTGATGAGACTGAAGCTCTCCTGGTTGTTTGCTTAAATTAATCTAAGTGCCGCACTCATTTTCCAAGACCCCGGGATCAGGGGCCCGAACAAAATACAAGACTAGAGAATGATTCATATAATGCTAAACGAATTATCTTTCTATCAATTTTACTTTCTAGGAATTGGTGCTCACAAGATAACATAGAGTTATATAGAAGAAAATGACCATACTCATTTTCCAAGACCCTGGGGTCAGGGGCTCAAAGAAAATATCTGGTACACATCTAGACCACAGACTGAGAATAAAGCAAAAACAATTATCTAGTCTAGTACAACAACATTGGTACTATAGAACATATATTTCAATACTGACATTTTCTATCAATTATACTTTGAATTCTGAGAATCGGTGCTCACAAGATTACATAGAATTATACAGGAGAAAATGACCATACCAATTTTCCAAGACCATGGGGGTCAGGGGCTAAAAAAAAATATCAGGTGCACATCTAGACCACAGACTGAGAATAATGCAAAAACAATTATTTTCTATCAATTATACTTTCTGAGAATTGGTGCTCACAAGATTACATAGACTTATATAGGAGAAAATGACCACGCCCATTTTCCAAGATCCTGGGGACCAGGGGCTCAAACAAAATATCAGGTGCACATCTAGACCACAGACTGAGAATAAAGCAAAAACAATTATCTTTCATTCAATTTTACTTCCTGAGAATTGGTGCTTACAAGATTGCAAAGAGTTACATAGGAGAAAATGACCACACCCATATTCCAAGACCCTAGGGGTCAGGGGCTCAAACAAAATATTGGGTGCATTTCTAGACCACAGACCAAGAATAATGCAAAAACAATTATCTTTCTATCAATTATACTTTCTGAGAATTGGTGCTCACAAGATTACATAGCTTTATATAGGAGAAAATTACCACACCCATTTTCTAAGACCATGGGGGCTAGGGGTTCAAACAAAATATCTGGTGCACATCTAGACCACAGACTGATAATAATGCAAAAACAATTATCTTTCTATCAATTATACTTTCTGAGAATTGGTGCTCACACGATTACAAAGAGTTATATAGGAGAAAATGACCACACCCATATTCAAAGACCCTGTGGGTCAGGGGCTAAAACAAAATATCAGGTGCACAACTAGACCATAGGCCCATTATAAAAAGAATTTATTTTGTACTATTCATAGATTCAGATGATTCGCACTCACAAAAAAATTTAACGGACAGACAGACAGACGGCCGGACACAGGGCGATCGCATAAGCTCGACTGGTCTTATTTTGTCCTGTAGACAGGGATATGGTCATTATCCATATTTGTCATTAGACCAGTAGAGCTAACAAAAGTAAACATCCTTTTCAAGGATACATATATAAATAAGTTTTTTTTAAATCAATGACTGAGTCTGATAAAAAGAGGTAGACATGTACCCGTAAACATGAGGTTAAAGAGATTTCACCTTAATCTCGAGGAACCAAGAAATAAAACAGATTTTGAAAATTCTTTCAAACATGAAACTTGTGGGACTTTAGTCAAACACATGAACACTTTTATTCTTTGCTTCATATCTCCTCTGCGAATAGGACACTGTTGTAATCTTTTGGCACATTCATAACAAATGCTGAGGTGTCCACAATCACACAATACACAATCTCTGTCTTCTGTCATGCATACAAGACATTCTGAAAAATGAATTTAATTTCATTAAAGTTTGATATACAGGGTGTATTATGGCAATTCAGAGTTAAATATCAATGTTCATTTTGCTTTATTTAGAATATTGACTTTTACAGTACGACCTTGACTGAAATGAGTTAAAGAAGATCCTGACGATAATCTCAACAGCACTCACAATAGAGCAGAAAATTAAACATCGATGGACCCCTAGCACGCTAGAGGTGGGATCAGGTGCCCGGGAGGAGTAAGCATCCCCTGTTGGCTAGCCGCACCCGCCGTCGATGTTTATGAAGCATGGAAATGAAAATATATAAAATTCATGCACTGACTGACGTTATGTCTATATAGAAAGTGCTATGGCGACAATGTCAGGGAAGTAAATTCAAAACACTTACTGTCAAACCCCTCGCGGGGAACTTTTTTACGAGCTCCACACGGCAAAGGGCATAAGTGTGACACAAATGAAATTCACATAATATAGCTTTCAACTGATAAAACATTTCTTTAAAACATATGTAATCCTAATACAGGTGCAATTTATATATATTCCAAGTGAAATCCGAATATATATGAACATATATCGCAAATTGTTTATCTTAAATCATATGAGAATCTATTCTCATTTTTCATTGATACGAAATGCTGAACAGATATATTTGTAAAAAATCATCGCTCTATTCGTGTTAGGGAGATTTAACCACTGCCAGGTTAAAGTTTTGTCTACATACGATGACGCCAGGTGTATGGCATTAGCTCTCCTGACGTTGCCGAGCTTAAAATAGTTTTAAAGTATTTATATATGGGAAACATAAAAATAATCTCACATTTGGTGACTAATCTTTTGGATTGTTTGATTTTGTTGTTCCAATTGCTTCTATAAGAGACTTCATCACATCTTTTCTTTCCCGATTTATTTCCTCTCTTCTGGCCCTTTCGGCTTTTTGGTCATTAATGTAGATTTCAAAAATGTTAACTATATCTCTCTTTTGTGCTGTTGAAGATTTCTTTACTTTTTTTATTTGATGTTCCACTAGATGATGATGATGAAGATTGCATGCGTTTACTCTCGTCTCCGCTCGTATCATCACTTTCATCTTTTTCTGGAAGAACTCTCTGATGATGTAGTAATCACAGGTGAGATTACCGGGTCTTTTCCCATGATATTGTCTAACTCCAGCCCAAATTCATATTCCTTTTTGTCATTGCCGCTGGTTTTGTTGTGATCTCTGACTTTTTTTTGTAACCTCGTGTTAAACTCTTCCACCTCCCTGCAACTTGTTCCCCAGTGACCTCATATCCTTTACTTTTTAGTATTTCTGACATTCTTTTCCCAGACTACCTTCTTCATTCCGCCTGAATCAATGCAATCCTTATAGCCCTTGTATGAGGAAATTAGTAACAAAGAAGAAGTTTTATTCCAATTGAAAGGAAGGCTACTTGTACCTTTCTGTTTTCTAGACTCGGTTGGACCCTGCATGGCTGAACTGCTGGTACTGGTAGCATGGTTAGGTTGATTCGTTTCACAAGGTTTCTTGTCAGTGGAACATTTATGGCTGTGAATACGGTCATAGAATTAAAATAATTTTTGCATTCTGTACATTGGAAATGGTGCTATCATCATGATCTCCAACTTTTCTTTGCACATTTTGTGTATTCCCACCTGATCTATCTGTTTAAATATAAAAGTAAGACCTATATGAGATATTCCCACAAAATATTCCAGCTAATCTAAAACAATCATTGTTTTGTAAGGGGACGACCATTTAATCCTGGGGGGGGGGGGCAGGGCTGGACGTTTTTGGAAATAAATATTTTGATCCAGAAAATGTTGAAATAAACATGACAAATGGTTTGACCCTCATTGTTGCAGAAATAAATATTCTGGCCCACATATTCTTCTTGAATTGAAAAAAAAAACTTTAGTTACGTAAGAAGTGACAACTGGCTTGCCGTGGTTTATTGTCCAGTAATTCCACGAGTCGTATGAACCAATCAAATTATCATCGAGCTGCGAGGTGATGATTTGATTGGTTCATGTGACGAGTGGAATAACTGGACAATGAATCACGGCTAGCTAGTTTTTATTTCTATTCTAATATAGCCCATGAATGGGCGGAGCTTAACGCACTGGAAGTTTGTTGGAGATTTTACACCAGGTCAATTCTATGGTACATACACTGCCATCCATAAATTAGTATACACTATTTCTACTCATTCAGCTGTTATAAAATGAACAGTTTCAAATTCATTGCTGTATGATTCCAATAATGAACCTTGTAGAAATCAATTGTAACAAACTTGACCCAAATATTTGAAGTTTTTGAATTTTTAAACTTTTTTATATAAAAATGACAATTTTTGGAAAAAAAATGTGCAGATGAGAAAAGTTTCCTTTTACATTTTCGTTACCACAGTTCATAATTTTGAATTATTTGAAGCTAATTATTATGATTCTTTCAAGTTAAGGATTGACAATTTAGGATACACTTATAAAGAATTTAAAATGATTTCCTTGTTTGTATAGTTATTTATGGATGGCAGTGTATAGGGAGAAAATTTCAAGTCATATTAGATTGGAAAATAAATATTCTAGCGCTGGCTGGCCCTGCGCTGAAAATAAATAATCTGACTCAATCAAATGGTCGTCCCCTTATGATGAAAGATTATTCTACACGATTGTTCCCAGATCACGTCTATTCTTTTTAAAAACAATATTCAGGCAAATTGTAAACTATTTTTGATGATATAAGGATACAAGATGGAGGGATGATTGTACCACGGGTCTATAACACATAAACAAGGTAATTACTACCGATTCTGGGAATTCTTGTTCACCAAGTCCAGTTAGCCGGCAGGCTTCCAGTTTTTGAGAAGGAAGAATCCTTTATTTTAATAATTTTCAATCTATTTTTAATGTCAGACAACGTTTTATATACATACCAACCTTATTCGCGCAATGATGCGCAACAAATGCTTCCATATCCATAAAACTTGTACCACAGGTACATCTCAACAGCCTATTCGTCGCCATATTTGTTCTCTTTGCACCACCTATTTCGCGGGTACAGAAAAAAACCTGTCCGGGACACTGTTCCATTCCGTTTTTTCATGTTCTTTCTGTGCGAAGCGTCCGGAACTGTCAATCGAACGCACCCCCAGTGTTCGATTAGAACATATGGTGTATTAATAGAATCAATGAGTGTTCGAATTCAATCAAAGTAGTGTTCGAATAGAACAAACAAGTGTTCGATGAGAATCACTTTAACTGACAACCGAATAGGAAAATAATTTCTCTCTAACTCTTCCTCAAACTCGAGAAATTATATCAGATGTAAAATTCCAGAGTATCAACAAAAAAATAATTTTGTAGAAATAACAGGTGCACTCAAAGTCATATACAATGTATAACAATGTATATGGAACTCGTCCACAACGACCAGCTTGACTTCAAACTTCTGGAATACCCTTCTCTAATCTTGATCTCTTACCAGTCCTTCTGGTGATGTATATATCAAGTCTACACGTCCTTCCCTAATTTGATTGTCATGTGCATGTCTGATCCATGCTGTTAATTTATCAGGTTTTAAATTATGCTATTGAATTTAAAGACGTTTAACATTTGAACTACTTGGTGAGTGTCACTGCTGGTGGACAAAGAGTCCCCGAGGGCACATGTAGCCAAGTTCGATCGACTTCGGTTGATCGTTTGTCTCTTCAACGCATGTGAAATTTTCTGTTACAAAATTTCTTGAAATTTCTAAAACGTGGGTCCTGTGGCATCATATCCAACCCATTCTGCTACGTCTTTTTGGTACATTTTTGGACATAAAAATTGTCATACGTTTTGGCCATATTCCGTTGATTAGACTAAGGATCACTGACGAGGGTTTAGTACCCGAAACGTGCACGTCTGGTCCATGCTGTTAATTTATCAGGTTTTAAATGATGCTGTTGAATTGAAAGACGTTTAACATTATTCGGGTACTAAATTAGACGATTCTATTCAACATATACATTCCCATCACCCTAATAATTTAACATCCACTTTAAATTTATGTATGATTTATTAAATAAAAATGTATTCTAAAGATATCTTACTTTTCTATAGTAGGAGTGTTTTTCATGGAGAGAAGCAAGTCAAATACAAGAGGCCAAATAAAATAATCTACAACCATTCTCATTCTAGCATAGTTTGACTCCCGGATTATGCCGTCAAAAGTTACGTCAAATGTTGTCATGTCAGGTCTTGGCCTGTATAAAATTTAAGTCTTCTGCGGCAACGACAAAATCGTCTATAAGGACGTCATTCGCGATTTCCGTGTTAGCCCATCAAAATATGAAAAAGAATACAAAAAAAAAACTGTTTGAGCGCCTTTAGCGAAAAATAATCAACCCCCAGATGTTAGGGACATATCCAACCCTCGTGTTCAGGATTTGCTTTAGCATCGTCGTTGTACAAGCAAATCCTGGACACTTGGGTTGGATTTCCTTTTCTCTCACTTGAGACTGATTTGTCCTCGAAATAGGGTGTCAGGTAGTGTTGTGCCGATTGTCGCCGACATCGTCGCCAAACCCATCCGATTCGATTAATCGATTACGTTTTAGAATAATCGATTGTTTCAGTTGAAATTTAGAAACTACCGTGGAACGAATAGTTTTTGTACGAAACTACTTCCGGTAGCAAAAAGAGAAAAACATGGCGGCGTACGAAAAGTGGACCGTCAATGAAAAGGAAATTTTTGCACTTACCGGCCAAAAAATAAAGTCCGATGTCTGGAAATATTTTGGTTTTTACCGGCAAAATCCGGGACCAGTCATAAAAGAAAAATTGGACATGAGCAGGGCAATATGTAGACTATGCATGAAGTCTTACGCCAACAAAGGTATCTTCACGATCAATTGTCAATTTTTTTCTAGTGCAATTTTTTTATGAATTGGCAAGAGTTTTTGTACTTTAAAAGAAATATTCATGCTCATTTCTGACTTCGAAGTCTAAATAAAGATATCCTTTTAATTTTCAGGAAATACAACTAATCTTTTGGCACATCTTAACAGTGCCCATTCAGCTGAAATAGCTTCAGAATTAGACGGTAAAACTTCATTAAACAAACAGAAACCTAAGCAGATGACACTTCCAATGACCATTGCAAAACCTGCAAGTATCAAAAAGCTGTCTACAGAGAAGATAGCAGAGCTTGATGACAGACTGACAAGACTCATTGTTGGGAAAGTGCTACCTCTGAGCTTAGTTGACTCCCCATTCTTCAAAGACTTTGTGGGCAGCTTGGATCCAAGGCAAGTGTTTTATCTTCATTTTCAGGGGGATGGGGGATTGTTGTCTTTTCTGTTGTAAAAGAATTTAGATACATTCTAGTACCTATGCATGTACAAATTTATCAGAATATCATCACAAAATTTTAATTTCTGCTTTCTAATTTGATAGGTATAGTGTCCCTAGTAGGAAGAAAATCCATGGCATGTTGAAGTTAAAGAAAGCTGAAATAACTGAGAAGATCATGAATGAATTAAAGAAGTGTGGAAATGCTGCCATTACACATGATGGGTGGACCAGTATTGCTCAAGAGAGTTATCAAACTATAACATGTCACTACATAAATGAAGAGTGGGAATTAAAAAGTGTTGTACTTGAAACAAAGAAAATTACAGGGTCACACACAGGGGAAGCTATAGCAGAAAGCATAAAAGAAACTGTAACTAAATGGTCTCTAGATTCTCTACCGTCTCCACCAATTGCAGTAACTGATAATGCAGCAAATGAGATGAAAGCATTTGAGATATTGAAGTGGGAGCGTTTTGGTTGCTATGGGCACAGGTTGAACTTGGCTGTTAAGAAAGGTCTTGAAATAAAGGAATTGTCAAAAATCTTGGCAAAAGGTAGAAAATTAGTAACTTACTTTCACCAGTCATCTAGTGCCTCAGATCTATTGAAAGAGAAACAAACGCTTCTACTGGGGGAGGATAAACAGCACAGACTTATACAGGATTGCCCCACTAGATGGAACAGTTCACTTGCCATGATGAAAAGGCTTCTCGAGCAAACTCCAGCTATTGTTGCGATGTGAAAGCCGGAAAGACAGCATCAGAGACAGTTAAGAATTACTCGTACACATTTGACGAACAAGCTTTAGTTGAGAAAGTTGTCTTCATTCTAGATCCATTTGAGAAAGCCACCACAATTCTGTGTGCTGATCTTCAACCAACAATGAGCAAGGTGTTACCAATTTTGACAAAGATTTCAAATTTTCTACAAGATCAAGACACGGACCTCAAAGTAGTTAAAACTCTAAATCATGTCCTGTCAGAGCAACTGAAAAAACTACCTTAGACACTGATATTATCAACATGGCATGTTTGTTAAATCCAAGTACTAAGGATCCTACATTTATGACTGAGGAAGCTAAGGTTGAAGTAAAGGATAGAATTAAACGTGAGGCTTCAGAAGTTAGAATCCAGCATGTGTCAAAGGTCAAGGTGAAGGTTGAGAAATCTGACGAGCAAGCTTCACCACCACTACCATCCATTCCCGAACTTCCTTCGGATGATGAGAACAATAACAATCAAAGAACCACCAAAGAAATTTCACCAGAAGTACCTAATTCGTCTGTAAAGCGAAAGCTAGCTGACATGGAAGACTGGCTGGATGATGTTATTTGTGTTGGGGAGAGTAGATTGGACACAACAAATGTCATTGACCTGGAAGTAGCGAATTACTTCTCCACAGTCACTGATACTAATGAAAATCAAACACTTCTTCAATGGTGGATGCAAAATGAGAGTGTGTATCCGCATGTCAGTATTTTAGCAAAGAAATACCTTGCAATTCCTGCATCGTCCGTCCCATCTGAACGTGTTTTCAGTCTGGCTGGAATTTTAATCAACAAGAAAAGGTCTCGACTGTCTCCAGATAACGTTGATCTTTTTATTTTTCTTAACAAGAACATGAAGGATTACTGGTGAACTTTAAAACTTGAACTTTTGCAGTTCTAAATGCTCTATGTCTTGCTAACTATTCTTTTATATAAACTGTTCCATGAATGATTGAAATTTGAACTGATGTTTCATGTGACAAGTTATTTCACCTTATAATAAACATGTATGTTTAGTGTATACTCAATTACTCATGCAAAATGAAGCAGAAGTATGCAATAAAGAAGGTTTTTAAAGGCTTGAGTACTTTATTAAAACAGAAAACATAACAGCATGTCAAAATGGTACATAATATTGAAGAAAAAAAGAGTTTTATCATGTCTAAGGAAGAATATGAAAATTTCCGATTATATCGATAATCGATCGGAAAGCCTTTCCGATTAATCGATTATTTTACCATCCGATTCCCAACACTAGTGTCAGGTAAAAATGTTGTCTCACCCTGCAGGGTGAGATAAGACCATTCCGGAAGTGTTTTTAACTGTAACTTCATTGTGACGTCATACAAAATTGCAGCATTAGCCGTGCTTAATATATAAAATCATTCAAAGGAATGCATGTGTCGCCTGCGAAACATAGCGACACTAAGGAATCACTTTTATAAGGTGTGACAGACAGACGGACAAAGTGATCCCTAAGTGTCGCTATGCTTCGCAGGCGACACAAAAACAATACATAAAAGCCTCATTTTTGAGCTGTTTTAGATAGCGAGAGAAAAATAATTAATCCCCAGATGTGATCATGGACACGGAAATTCAACCCTTGTGTCCAGGATTTCCTGGTCGTGATACAAGCAAATCATGTATGTTCGGCTTGGATTTCCTTGTCCCTTATCACATCTGGGGATATATTATATTAGTCCACTGTCACTTTTCATTCTCTATTTCATTAATTGGATAACTATTTGTTCTTACCCTTATAGCCTGCTTTAAAATTTGTGATCGATGCCAATTTCTTCACTTGGTCTTTCATGAGACTTATCAGGGGCGATCATATCCACACTTTCGTCTTCTTGGGTGGATCGATATTCGGATTCTCGGCCTTCGATTTCTGCTTTACTGCCAATGCAAATAATTTGTAGGGAAGAGATTTTCCAAAGCAAGTTGGTAAAACAGCAAAACAATCCCTTCCAATGCTTAAGCAGTCGAATATTTGTTCCTGTTCTTCCTTTAATGTGTCCACTGATAATAACTAACATTTCGTTGACGGGCGCAGCCATTGTTTTCTATCATAGTTTACCGAACTCGTGTTTGTTAGGTCAAATCTCATTGGACGAGTCGCGGGGGAATACCTTGTGAACCTAGCAATGTAAATGGAAGTTATCTCTTACCAAAGGTTAGTCAGAGACGACCTCTTACACAGAGTGTTGAGATCAAACACAACGACAAAACTAAAAATAGGACTGTGATGGAACGAGTTTTAATGAGATTTGGTAAAACTGCAAAACAATCTTCTTTAACTCATTAATGAGACTTGCATACTAGGGATCCGTCGATGCTCAAATTAGGTGCTCTATCGTAATGTTGAAGAAGATCCTGACGATAATCTCGACAGCACGCACGATAGAGCACCAAATTGACCATCGATGGACCCCAAGCAAGCTAGAGGTAGGACCAGGTGCCCGGGAGGTGTATACATCCCTTGTTGGCTAGCCAGACCCGCCGTCGATGTTCATGCACGAAAATAAAAAAACAATATATAGAATACATACATTGCACTGTCTGTGGATATATCTTTACAGAAAGTCCTATGGCGACCATATCAGGGGATTTATTCAAAACACTTACTAAGTGCTGTTGAGATTATCGTCAGGATCTTCTTTAACTAATTCTGGACAGGACCCATACTCAAAACCTTGAAAACGAGGTGACTTTTGTTATTAAAATACCTGCAGGACCGTATAACCTACAACAAACATTGCTGCCTCTAAAAACCATTCACATTCTCAAATATCATATCGCAAAATTGGTACGTCAATAATCGTGCCGTCACAGCATTTTACGAAGATTTTTCCCAAAATTCTGTTCCCTCGGCAGTGTCATCCTTCCCTTGTGGTAAAACCCTCCTCATTTAGTTAACCAGTTTCATATCAGAACACCTAAAAAGACCTGAGAAACTCAGAAAATGCATTCCCTTGGTTAAGTCGTATTTAAGGCGTGCATGTCTGGTCCACGTTGCTAATTTATCTGTTCTTAAATGATGCTATTCAATTTGAAGACGTTTACATTTATACCACTTGGTGAGTGTCACTGCTGGTGGACCAGGAGTCCCCGAGGGCACATGTAGCCAAGTTCGATCAATTTCGGTTGATCGTTTCTTCAACCCATTCTAAATTTCTGTTATCAAAATTTCGTGAAATTTCTAAAAGTGGGTCCTGTAGCATCATGTCCCACCCACCCCTTTACGTCTTTCGGTACACTTTTTCGACATAGTAACTTTCATACTTTTTTGGCGTGTTGCGTTGTTTGGACTTGGGATCGCTGGTGGGGGTTGTGTGCCTTAGGCGTGCATGTCTGGTCCACGTTGCTAATTTATCTGTTCTTAAATGATGCTATTCAATTTGAAGACGTTTACATTCGTCACGTTCTGACACCATACTTTCCCATATGTGGAACATTAAAATAACTAACGCTTACACTTGGTCAATCACGTTCTGACTGCAATCAATCTAAACTATCCGTACCCTACGAAACAATAGAATCGATCACCCCTTTGTGCAGGGACAGGGAAATCTCAACCGAGTATCAAAGATTTGCAGTTCACGACGAGGCTGTATATTGATTATAGTGTATAAAGTCTAATAGATCACTAAAGAAATCGATAATTAAAGTGTCTTTTTGTGTGCTCTTTCAGGTTAAAGCTGATTACTCTTCCTGGGCACCTGGTCTCACTCTCATATCGGGAGTTCGCTTCTTTTCATATGGTGGATGTTTTTGTTTGTTTGCTTTGGTTCCTGTTTTGTCCTGATTTTGTATGCCTTCGGTTTCTGATTTTCTGAATTATCGATTTTGTACTGTAGACAGGGATATGGTCATTATCCATATTTGTCATTTCTAAGATGCGTATTTTGAGTGTTTTGGGGCAAAAACTATCTTTATAGAAAAAAACCAAGATTTATAAACATTATTTATATAATCCAAAGGTTTTGATAAATAGATAAAATGAAAGTGTATTTGTAGTAGAGTTAAAGAAGATCCTGACGATATTCAAAACACTTACTGTCAAACCCCTCGCGGGGAACTTTGTTACGAGCTCCACACGGCAAAGGGCATAAGTGTGACACAAATGAGTTAAAGAAGATCCTAACGATAACCTCAACAGCACTTACAATAGAGCATCAAATGGAACATCGACATACCCCCAGCAAGCTAGAGGTGGGACCAGGTGCCCGGGAGGAGTAAGCATCCCCTGCTGGCTAACAGCACCCGCCGTCGATGTTCATGCAAGAAAATGAAAACAATGTCTAAAACACATGCACTGTCTGAGGTAAGTCTATATAGAAAATGCTATAGCGGCCATGTCAGGGAACAATATTCAAAACACTTACTGTCAAACCCCTCTGCGGGGAACTTTTCTACGAGCTCCACACGGCAAAGGGCACAAGTGTGACAAAAATGAGTTAAAGAAGATCCTATAGTTTCTGTTAATGACTTCCTATTAGCGGAACTTAATTTACGCGAGGTTGATTTTTTTCTCTACAGTACAGAGGCGTAATGAACGGAGTAAACAGAGGATCAAATGAGATTATATTTTTTTTTAATTCATGGTAAAATAGCTAAAATTTACATTGGAATTCTTATAAAAGTCACATGCATAAAAATGCATTAAAAGTCGGTAAAATATTACTAAAAGAACAGTTCAACCGATAAGATCAGAATCAGTGCACAAAAATGTCAATGATTAATTTTTTTTATCAAGAATTGAGGCCTTTCGCCGACCAGATCGCACAATCTCGGGATCATTGGACAGTTAAATGTAAGATTTTAAGAGTCATCGGGCATGTGACGGTTTGACACGCGAAATACGCAAATCAGTCTGCACATCTTTTGGAGCTGCATCATCCTTTAGCTTAGACATATATTCCTCGTATATATATATCGTCGTACCAGTTTTCAAAGCATGCTTCTACACTTTGCTTGAAAACGCCATTTTGGACTAGGTCTAGTGGCCGAAATTGATCTGTGCAACTTGCAGGGACTTATACACTAAGAATCATCTTTTTCTCTAACAAAGATTCCAGTTCATCGCCTCTATGGGCTTTATTAACGTCAAATATGCACAATGCGCGTTGTCTAACGGGCAGATCAAACTCCTTTATTATCTCGTGTAAGGTTCAATTATCGTCTTAATAAAAGTGGATTAAAAACACATTAACTACTAAAACATCTGTTTTATTACCCCACATTGCAAAACGGACGATAAACAAACAAATTTAAGGGGGTATTAAGGGGGTATATAGAATTTCCCTGTCTGTCTGCAGTGTATTGATTTAAGTAATTCCTCACTACATCCACTTCCCTGCGAATGTTCTTCATCGGATTTCAACTACTCTCCTTGTGGACACGTTATTACTGGTGACCTTAGTATAGTCAAGAACGGCAAGTTGAGAGAATTGTTAAAAAAGGGTCCCAAATACAGAGAAAGAACCAAAATGTCTAAATTATCATGGACTCTTGTGAGGAATATGCAAGACGTTGGGCAAAGAAAGAGGATGTACAGCTCGACACCCTTTCCGAATGGATAAAATCAATCAAAGGGTTACTTTTATCTAGAATTAACCGATTAAAATCAACCGTGAACACCAGATTCGTGTCTATATTTAAAGACCCTGATGTTATCACAGAGCTTACCTACCTCCAAGAACATTATGTCATCACACCAGCGGACAAAGCCTCAAATAATTACACATTTACTTGCAAAACGTACTATTTCGACAGTCTAGTTAAAGAGTTGGGTTTGAATTCGACACCAGGAAATCCCACTTACACCCCAACAAACCTTTCTGCATCTGAAAAATAGATAACCACAAATTAGCTCTTGCTTCCTTTGGCTTCGACACTACCAATTTAGATTTAGATTTACCATACTTATACTGCATACCTAAAATGCATAAGAATCCGTACAAACAACGTTTCATCGCTGGTTCCTCAAAATGTTCAACCAAATCTGTATCGATCTTACTCACCAAAGTTTTATCTGAAATCAAATTTGGGCTTCAAAAATATTGTTCGACAGTATATTCTCGCAGTGGTATCAACCAGATGCGGATTTTAAAGAATTCGAAGGAACTTTTAGAACATCTGAAATCCACTCATTTTAGTAGAGTCCATTCGATCAAAGTCTTTGGTTTTTCGACACTTTACACTACAATTCCACATTCTCAATTGAAAGAAAGACTCGCAAAAATTATAAGTAATGCGTTTACAAGTAAGAATGGTAATCGCAAATACAAATTTATTGTTGTTAACTATGACAAAACCTATTTTGTAAAAGAAAAGTCCGATTCTGAAAATAAGTACACTGAAACAGACATTATTCAGATGTTAAACTTTCTGATCGACAACATTTTTGTGGTGTTTGGAGGAAAGGTCTTCCAGCAAATTGTCGGAATTCCAATGGGGACCAATTGTGCCCCCACTCCTTGCCGACATTTTCCTTTACTCGTACGAAGATGAGTTCATTCAATCTTTGGTCTCTGGGGGGGAGATACCTAGCTTCTGACTTCAACTTCTCTTACAGATACATAGACGATGTGTTGTCCATCAATAATCCAAAATTCGCGGATTCATGAGCAGTATCTATCCTTCAGACCTTGTAGTCAAAGAAACTACAGAGACAAATAATTCAGCATCCTATTTGGACATAATGTTGTCCTACGACACTGATCGTCACATGAACACCTCACTTTATGACAAACGTGACGACTTCCAATTTCAGCATTACAAACTTTCCTTTTCTGAGTAGCAACATCCCTTCATCTCCAGCTGAGGCGTATTCATATCTCAATTAATACGCTGATTTTCTGAATTATCGATTTTGTGCTGTATACAGGGATATGGTCATTATCCATATTTGTCACCTTATCCATTAGACATGCTAAAGGTGGTATGGCCAGATTGTGAAGCTGAATCTTTGCATAAACAAAGTCATCCTAATTTTTTATGTGATAATGTGTATTGTCCTGGTACAATAAAGTCTACACATGTAATCTGAAATAACATTTTCAATGTAAAGTTCAAACTTGAAACTCGAGGTCAATACATAATTCTAGAATCTAATGCAATGTCGCTATAACATCAAATTTCATTGGTTATTTGCTCCTTAGTTACGGCTGTAAAAATAGAACATACTAGGCTTTGACGTTTCTAACGTCACATTTCGCCTTGTACTCACAAAAATTTAGATTGCATTATTATAATGGGAAGAACTAGATCTTGATGTTATGTATGGGGACGGTAAATGCTGTTTTTACCGTGCAAACATCTTTTTTTCTGGCTTTGCTAACGCGTCCCCAGAAAAACAGTTTGCAACAGTAAAATCAGCATTTACAGTCCACAATATAATGTCAGAAGCTACATGTTATTATTCCACTGACTATGATCTATTTGAAGTTAATGCTTATAACAAATGTGATAGTTCATACAGTATTGATACTGGTACAATTCATCCTGTCTCTTATTTCATTTTTCAAGCTCAATATGAAACTTCAAGGTTAAGGTCATTGACATGTATGAAAATGAGGTCAACAGCTGATGTTCTATTTTTATACTTAATTTACAACTTATATCTTGATACATAAACGTATATAGTATTTGTGCAACCTAGCTGAAATCGAAATTTCAAGGTCAAACTTCACGTTCAAGGTCATAGATAAATCCGGGGTTTACATGTAGGTTCTAATTCTCACCAACATCAATTTCCTCGCACCTTTCAAGTCGTTATAGCTAATTGTTCTTTTCCTAGGAACTTTATTATAACAGATGTAAAGGTAGATGCAAACTGACTGACAAACATACAGACTAGTTTGCTCCCCAATCCGGGCAAAAATAGAATCAATTAGACATAATTTACAATTCACACCTCCTTAGTTTGATTGTAATTCTTGGTTTCTGATAAAATTGAGAGAATCTGCCATTTCGAAGTCCATGATTCAGCACTTTTATAGATATCAGCTAGGATCATTTCGGAATTTTCTTTTGGTGAAGATAATTCAGAATGTGATGATAATGCTTGGATGACAAGTGCTTCTAAATCTGGACCCTCCCCTGGATATCTCACATATTTCACTCATGCATCTGATGACCTTTGACACACAAAGACGTTTTGATTCCTGTCCAATCAGATAGAATGGTAGTCTTTTTTCTTTTATTGGAGAAATGTCTGATAGTTCTAGAAATTCATTAAGGTATTCCACTTTTTGTGCTGAGAATTATGTTGCCAGAGAACATTGACTATAAGCTCGTTGGCTGTCTCCAGAAACAGTGGTGACCTATATGTATAAATATGATAAAATAAATATCATGAAAAAAAGTCTTGCATAGAATTATACTGTTCAGCATTCACAATTTATGCCCAACAATACAATTTTTGTGACTGAATGAAAGATGAAAAAAAACCCCATGCTTTTGTCATAAGAGGATATAAGTCCAAAGCATGACCCTTTTAAAAACATTTCTTCTTTCAACATCTACAAGTCACAGAAAAATATTGAATGATAAATACACCATATTGCCACATTTCAATAATTTCATTCATTATCTTCCATAATTAACCAGAAGTATCTGATGAGACTGAAGCTCTCCTAGTTGTTTGCATAAATTAATCTAAGTGACACACCCATTTTTCAAGACCTTGGGAATGAGGGACTAAAACAAAATACAAGACCAGAAAATGATCAATGTAATGGAAAAAGAATTACTGTCTTCTAATTATACTTTCTGAGAATTTGTGCTAACAAAATAACAAAGAGTTGCATAGGAGAAAATGACCACTCCCATTTTTGAAGACCCTGGGGGTCAAGGACTCAAACAAAATATCAGGTGCACAACTACACCATTGGTCAAATTTCATCAGGTCTAAAGGACCCATTTAGATCAAATTGTAGATTAATCTCTGTATCATCAAAGATTTGACCTCTATGACCTAGACCTTTGACCTTCTGACCCCAAAAAGTATACAAATGTAGGTAAAACTACTTCTACATACATGTATGAAATATCAAAAGTGTATTTGTAAAATTGATGGAGAAATCATGTTACAACTGATTTATGGACAGAAAGACACACAGAAAAGATTATTCCTATGCTTTTATTTCAGGTAGAGGATTGCATTGATGACACAAGCAATGAAGTCATACATACTAAAGAGAGGGATACTGAGATGGACAGTTTGGGTAATGTAAGTGTAGCTTTGTCTTGTCAAGTAAATGATCATATACTCCCCAAAAGTTTTTCATGGAAGAAAATATGCATGTTTAAAATTACAATGCATGTTATGCCCTTGTCACACCTAGTGACCTACACATTCTCTGGAGAAATTTTTACTACGTCCTTGAAGTCCTTGAAATTTTTCATGAACATAGAAACACGTTTTTAATATGTCCACGAAGTTCTCAATACGTTCACAAGTAGTCCTTAACACGTTCTGTCATCAGTGCGTCCTCACTACCACAGTTTTGAACAGTTCAAAATTGTCGTGGTGACTCAGCGTACCGGCACGTTCGCAAGCGTCCTTACTACGACCTCAATACGTATCAGCGAGTTCTTACTACGTTCCCCGCATCCTTATTACGTTCACGCCACGTTTCGTACAATTTTGGCGGTCGTAGTGCGAACGCCATGCCAGAACGTGTAGGTATGACAGGGGCTTTACAGATTCTCAGTATGTTGGTCACATTCTCCAAAATTTAATTTGGGAAAAGGGTGAGTTTATTGTGTGAAACTGTAGTTTGTGCAGCATCCATCAGTTTTACTTACATTCTTGTTTGATTTAGGTAGAGGATTGCAGTGATGACACAAGCAATAAAGTTGTTCAAGCTCTAGAAAAGGATAATGACATGGACAGTTTGGATAATGTAAGTATAGCTTGTACCCTACCCTAACAGTATCTTTGTTGGAAAAATATGCATGTATTTGGCCGGATTGCAAAGAAGTTTTCAGTCTATGAATTGATTACATCTTTATGTATGTCGGTCTGTCTGTTCATCTGTCCATCCAACTGTTCGTTGTCCACATCTTGGGTAAAGTTTTTGGTTTAAACAAAATCTCAGAAATTGAAAATAGGCTAAAATTTCATTTTATGGTAAATTTTTTTTTGAAAAGTCATTTAAAGATGCAGTGCCCCTGAAAATAATTTTTTCTTGAAAATGTAAATTTTACTCCAAACGGTCTAGATAGAGGAAAAAATGAGCCAGAAAAAAATTATTTGAAAATATGCAGTAACCACTCTTATATTGTCGATTTTGTAATAATTAATCTCCGTATACCTCTATTGTAAAAACTCAAATTATTGTAGGTGGCGCTAGTGGAATGAATTAGAACTGCGCACCCCAAATTCAAAATGACGTTTTTAAAGGTCTATAACTGCGAAAGTGTGCGTTAGATTGGCCTGAAAATTTGAATTTGTACAAATGAGAATGTATACTTTCATATAAAAAGAAAGATTTTGCATTGCAAAATTTTGTAAAATTAATTAATTTTCAGGGACACCGTCCCTTTAAAATACATGTATGTGTCATGTTGAAATGTTAATATAAAGTTACAAGTATATATATTTAAAGCACAAAAGGGAAAAAACAACAATGTTTACAATTATAAAAAGGTTTGATTGACCCAATTATGGGCTAATGCACACCCATTGAAGAAAGAGAAAATAGATAAAAAACACAAAAAAAGATACAAGTGACAACAACACTGAATGTATTTTTAACCAGTGGAAGGGATCATCTGGTACATTCCGATTGGATACACATATCTTACATACTCATATTTGTGTCAAAACTAGTAAAATATGTGAAGTTCACAAGGCTATAACTCACATAGGTAGTATATATAAACAGGTTATGAAAAGAGAAGGAGGGGGGGGGGTTTAAAGTGCATCTATGATTTACGACCAAAATTTGATATGGGAATGGGATTGGTTGTGAACTGTAGTTTGTGGGGCATCCATCAATTTGACTGATATTCTGGTTTCTTTCAGGTAGAGGATTGCAGTTGTGCTACAAGCAATGAAGTGGTAAATACTATAGAGAAGGATACTGGCATGGACTATTCAGTAAGTTTGTTTCTGCCATGTCAAGTCGTACAACTTAATAATGCAGGATGTCAATACATTTTTGTGTCTGTTGCCAAATCTAATATTTGCCCAAAGTTTTGAAGGCTTTCAAAAGAATATTTCACATGTTTATTTCTCGTTACAAGAGAAGACATCGGTTTGTAGCTAGCTACTGCATGAGTCAGCAGAGCTCTTTTGCATCCTATATATCAGCATCACACCTGGGCTATATACTTGAACTTTAACCTTAATTTTTGAAAAAATAACAAATTTATGCCATTTTTAGCTCATATGTACATTATTGGCCTAGTGACCTTGACGTTGACTTTTTGACCTACTTTTAAACTAGGTGACTTTTGACTTAGTGGCCTTGGCATTTATTTTCATTGCAATGTTCTCAGTGCTGTCATCCGGGCATTTATGTTTCACAAACATAGTTTTTATTAGCTCTACTTGTCAGAGACCAGTCAAGCTTATGCGATCGCCCTTTAACTGTCTGTCTGTCCGTCCGTCCGTCCGTCCGTTAAATTTTTCTTGTGAGCGCGAATCCTCTGAATCTGTGAAGAGTACAAAATAAATTCTTTTTGCATTATAATGGGTCTGTGGTCTAGTTGTTTACCTGATATTTTGTTTTAGCCCCTGACCCCCAGGGTCTTAGAAAATGGGTGTGGTCATTTTCTCCTATATAACTCTATGTAATCATGTGAGCACCAAGTCTCAGATAGTATAATTGATAGAAAGATAATTGTTTTTGCATTATTCTCAGTCAGTGGTCTAGATGTGCATCTGATATTTTGTTTTGGCCCCTGACTCCCAGGTTTATGGAAAATGGGTGTGGTAATTTTCGTCTATGCATGTATAATTCTATCATGTAATCTTTTGAACACCAATTCTCAGAAAGTAAAATTGATAGAGATTTAATTCTTGTTCCATTATATAAATCATTCTCTTGTCTGGTATTTTGTTTGAGCCCCTGATCTCAGGGTCTTGGAAAATGAGTGTGGCACTTAGATTAATTTAAGCAAATAACTAGGAGAGCTTCAGTCTCATCAGAGACTTCTGGTTTTGTTCTTTTTTTTATGGTTGCCACAGGAGGACACAAGTTTGGTTAACACATCTTTATTTTTCAGATTTATACCCAGAACACACAGGACACATGGTCTACTTGCACATATACAAATTCACAAGGAAGTGAATGGATTCCTCAAGATTCTGAAGATTCTTGTGAATTGGAAAAATGTTCACTTACAGAAAGACGGAATGCACTTGACATGTTTTTAGAACAATGTGGTGTTAGTCCGATCAATTAAACACTAAGGACTGTTTGGCAAGAGTCGTCTCATAGAACACAGTCAGATTACATAAGGAAGTCTAAACAAATACTAACTGAAGTTTAAAGGTGCTTACACCTGGTCAAGATGAAGTTGTGTCAGAAGCTATTTTTGAACAAAAACCAGAAGATTCTGTTGATATGTGCTGCATATAAACAAACCATAGACTGGGGTACACAACGTCAAATACTCTCTTTAATTGCAACCGATTTCTCTTTGAAGGAAATAAATAAACACATACCTCAATTGTCAAAATTTAAATATACAATGGCAAGGAAACATTCACTGAGTGTTGGACCTGGGCAGCAACAAGTCAGTAATAGTGGAAGTAGAGAACATCTGTCCAACTTGCAAATTGACCACTTCTTGGATTTCATAATGTCTCCAGCTGTTATGACTGATATACCATTTGGAGAGAATCATTTAAAGCTCTCATCAGGTCAGAAAGTAGATGTTCCAAAGATTATTCTGAATAGTGTCAGAACAAGAGTAGTAGAACAATACGTAAATTATTGTATGGAGTTGGATTTTGCTCAATGTGCAAGTCAGAGTTCTTACATGCGAATACTCCATGCAGTAGGCCCAAGTATTCGAAAATGCATCGAAATCACACCTTTGGTGTCAATGTCTCTCAGGCTTTAAAGCATACACATTATTTTACACCTAGCTATGCCCCTAGGAGATAGGAATTGCATATCCTTTTTATGCCCCCGGAATCAAAGATTCGGGGGCATATAGTTTTTGGCCTGTCCGTCTGTTTATCTGTCTGTTTGTCCACAAAACTTTAACATTGGACATAACTTTTGAATGGGAAGTGATAGGGCTTTCATATGTCACATGTGTATTCCTTGTGACAAGACCTTTCCATTGATACCAAAATTTTTGACCTCTTGACCTTGACCTTTGACCTACTTTTCAAAAACTTTAACATTGGGCATTACTTTTGAATGGTAAGTGATAGGGCTTTCATATTTCACATGTATATTCCTTGTGACAAGACCTTTCCATTGATACCAAAATTTTTGACCTTGACATTTCACATACTTAACAGAAAATGGCGTTTATACTAACAAAGATGCCACTGGGGGGCATTCGTGTTTCACAAACACATGCTTTATATTATTATTTATTTCATTTCTCATTGTAAGTAAGAAAAGGATTTGGTTTTATTGATAATCTAAAGATTAGATAAACTGTCAGAAGCTAGGAAGTATCTTTCTATCAACTGATTGCATTACCGGTACTTCTTTATTTTGATATAACAAGTTTTCGCATAACATGTATATGTGAAAAGGGGGGGGGGTGATGATTATGAAATGCTATTTAAACTGTATTGTTATATCTTAAAGGCTTCTTACATGTCTTATGTATGCAAAATATATTTTCTCCACTTCTGAGTCTACATTTAGATAAATCACTGTGAGGGAAGAATTTAGTGATATGATGTTTGTAAACTTAGTCTAAAAATTCATAGGAAATTTTCAAGGAATTTTCTGAACTTTTTAACTACATTATTCTTTGAAATACATAAAATCATGATGTTTTATTTCCAAAGTTGTGGTAAGTCATGGGTAATAATATAAGAAGAGATAATAAAACTATTTGACATTGTTTGTATGTCTTAAACTATAGGAGAAAGTTTAAAAAAACCCATTACAGGTTTCATCAGAATTTTTCGGGAAATGTAATGCTGGCCCATTTCTATATTGTCTGCAGCAGAGAATAAATCAAAGCTTAACCATTTTTATTCCATAAAGTAACTTTTCATATTAGACTTGTTCAAAATGTAAGTCACAGATGATAGGCTGCTGTATGGATTTTTTAGAATAATGACTTGAAACTTAGGAAAATTTAGCATTTTTCGAAATATGGAAATGGTCACAATATTGAGTTGCCATAGCAACAGCCCAAAATAATTTTTTTTATTTTTTGGTCTTTTATTTCTGTAGAGTCAGACATTAATATGAAGGATTTAAACTAGAAATTTTATTACACACAATGTATACATGGTTGTAACATGTCTAAAGATGGCAAATTTCTTCTGAAAATCACTTGAAATATGGCATGCTGCCATGGGTATGCATTTCGTTGCTATGGAAACCGATTGGTTCAAGTAAAAACTTTTTCTTTGTTACATTTGTGTTTTGTGGTATATGATTCATCATTTATTAACAATAAATTCATAAAAAAAAATTTGACTTTCCATGTGAAGCTTAATGTTTGCTGACTTTGTCTCTTAACAATCTCCAGAAATCAAAATCAAATGAAGAAGAAATCAACCTCACTCAACATGAATTTCAGACTTTCAACTCAAATCGCGGGAGAAGCGGAAAAATGATGGATTCAAGTAATCAATGCATCACCAATCATCAAGGAAAAGAATAGTCGACAGTTCACAAAGCATTTCTTATGCCGACATGGTTGCTAATAAGTACGAACATGATCATTTCCCAAGAAATGACCGTTACAATATAATACATATATAATAGTGACGGAAGACAGAGAAAAGAACGAAACTTCGACAATAGAAATGGAACTCTTTATATTGGACAGAGATTTCGAAGTAGACCTTTTGTAAGAGAAAATAGAAATGAAAGTTTGTATCAAAACCAATTTTTTTAGAGGAAGAAACGCGATTAAAACTGCCTCCTTAGATATTACAGATCTGGAATCTAGAGTCATAAATTTGTCATCTCATAGGCTTTCAAAGGATCAAATTAATGTCCTTAAATTAGGATTAAAATTATGTCCAACTCCGAACTCCAATGTCTCCGAATTAAAAAGAGATTTAAAAGAATTCGAAAGAAAATTTCGACTGAAGGAATTTTCCATGAAACCCATTTTCAAGATGAATCGGTTGCTCGAAATTAATCAAAATTCAATCCGGAAAAAGGTAAGAACAAAATTTTGGATAAATATTTTGAAAATTTGTGGACTTCAATTTCAGTGAAAATTCACATGTACCTAAAACTTATCTTTTAAACAGAGAAAAGCTCTTTAAGAAATTCAAAATTTGCAAAAGCAGTGTGAATATAATATATCGTTTCTGTGGTACTTTAACATTTTTTCGATTATTATTATTCTTTAAATTGGATTCTTTAGAATCATTTTTTTGGATAAATAAAATCATATACACTTGCATTTTACTTTAACAAGAAAACAGACGGCTAGATGGGCAATTAGAGCGCCTCATAGGAATCAATTTTCTTTGCTGGTAACCCTTGTGTTCATTAGAACTGACCTTGATCTTTGGTCTCGTTGGTATATGTGTAGTCCTTTCCGTCTGATGTTTATGTGTTGTGCGTTGATGTTCCTTGTTCCTTATGCGTCTCTTTCTGTGCTTGTCTGCTTTGAGTTTTTGCATTGGGTGCTTTGTGTTTGTGTATTGGGTGTTTTGGGGTTTTGCTGTGGGTACTGCAACCTGGTGTTGTTGGAGATCCCCTCCTCTGTTTTAGTTTGTCATTTTCAAAACTCCTTTCCTAGGCTATAACATCTTTACCAGAAGAGGAAGGGCTTTCATATCTCTATGTGCATTCCTTGTGAAAGGACCTTCACTTCATTTTATATGGTTATGGTCCACCCTCCTGAAAAAGAATTCAGAGACAACTATTTAACACGCATAGTTTTGAAAACCTAAACTGTATGACATCTAATATTGTGTACGGAATAGAGTGCTCACTTTGTGGATTCATTTATGTGGGTGAAACCAAAGGTAAGATCCGAACCAGAATGTCAGGACATCGGTCAAAAATAAATAATAAAGGAAGTCAACTTCTTTATCGGCATTGTGACCAGGCCGATCATTCTGTTTTATCTATGAGAGTCAGAATCCTGGAGAAAATATATCACCCAACAAACAATCCCAATATGAGCACACCTTTCCGTCGCAACAGAGTTCTTGATAAAAAATCTTAACACTGCAGCGCCCTATGGGTGCAAC
Organism: Pinctada imbricata; assembly: GCA_033119305.1. Classification (NCBI taxonomy): domain Eukaryota; kingdom Metazoa; phylum Mollusca; class Bivalvia; order Pterioida; family Pteriidae; genus Pinctada; species Pinctada imbricata. Next base: position 56,640,949 of record VSWD01000001.1, read on the forward strand.
GATAATATCAGCAGCGTGGGAAACTTAACAAGTCCCGGTTGTCAATCGGTAAATGTGACTAGCTTATTCAACAGACCACAAAGAAGACCTCGAAGTCATGGCATTCTTAAATACAATAGGCCTGAGATACATAGTTTCTCCTTCGATGACTTTGTTCCATTTTTGAATGAGCCTCTAGGCCTGCATTATATTCGTACCAAATTATATTCTGTTCCTTTATGGAAGTTACACGAAATCTACGAATATACGAAGGAACTCATTTATACCGATACACGTATGCCAGAATACAGACTACAAGGAGTCATCTTGGACATTTCTACCTTTCGTTTATCTCAGGCACTTAGATAAGATAAATCAGAGGAGAAAACAAACCGTCCTTTCATTAAAGTAAAATTTGCAAACAAAGGTATTGATAAATTGAATATTGGTCAAATTTTGAATCACAAAACTGTCACAGAATAAAGCCTGTGTTTGTGAAACACGAATGCCCCCGGTGGCATCTTTGTTAGTATAAACGCCATTTTCTGTTTAGTACGTGAAAGGTCAAAGTCAAGATGACGAGGACAAATGGTCTTCTCACAAGGAATACACATGTGAAATATGAAAGCCCTATCACTTACTATTCAAAAGTTATGCCCAATGTCAAAGTTTTTGAAAAGTAGGTCAAAGGTCAAGGTCACGGGGACAAAACTTTTGGTATCAATGGAAAGGTCTTGTCACAAGGAATACACATGTGAAATATGAAAGCCCTATCACTTACCATTCAAAAGTTATGCCCAATGTTAAAGTTTTTGAAAAGTAGGTCAAAGGTCAAGGTCACGAGGTCAAAAAATTTGGTATCAATGGAAAGGTCTTGTCACAAGGAATACACATGTGAAATATGAAAGCCCTATCACTTACCATTCAAAAGTTATGCCCAATGTTAAAGTTTTTGAAAAGTAGGTCAAAGGTCAAGGTCACGAGGTCAAAAATTTTGGTATCAATGGAAAGGTCTTGTCACAAGGATTACACATGTGAAATATGAAAGCCCTATCACTTACCATTCAAAAGTTATGCCCAATGTTAAAGTTTTTGAAAAGTAGGTAAAAGGTCAAGGTCAAGGTCACGAGGTCAAAAATTTTGGTATCAATGGAAAGGTCTTGTCACAAGGATTACACATGTGAAATATGAAAGCCCTATCACTTACCATTCAAAAGTTATGCCCAATGTTAAAGTTTTTGAAAAGTAGGTCAAAGGTCAAGGTCACGAGGTCAAAAATTTTGGTATCAATGGAAAGGTCTTGTCACAAGGATTACACATGTGAAATATGAAAGCCCTATCACTTACCATTCAAAAGTTATGCCCAATGTTAAAGTTTTTGAAAAGTAGGTCAAAGGTCAAGGTCACGAGGTCAAAAATTTTGGTATCAATGGAAAGGTCTTGTCACAAGGAATACACATGTGAAATATGAAAGCCCTATCACTTACCATTCAAAAGTTATGCCCAATGTTAAAGTTTTTAGTTCGGACAAACAGACAGACAAACAGACGGACAAGCCAAAAACTATATGCCCCCGAATCTGTGATTCCGGGGGCATAAAAAATCCCACCATATTTCAAAAGACAAGAAACTCCTTGTATTTCCTAAAGCTACACACCAACAGTTGCATCTAAAATTTACAATTACAAATGATTCTTGCAGTGTATTGATTTGAGTAATCCCTCACTACATCCACTTCCTTGCGAATGTTCTTCATCGGATTTTAACTAATCTCCCTGTGGACACGTTATTACTGGTGACCTTGGTATAGTCAAGAACGACAAGTTGAGAGAATTGTTAAAAAAGGGTCCAAAATACAGAGAAAGTATATCCTTTACATGGAACCAAAATTTCAAAATTATCATTGACTCTTGTGAGGAATATGCAAGACGTTGAGCAAAGAAAGAGGATGTACAGCTCGACACCCTTTCCGAATGGATACAATCCATCAGAGGGTTACTTTTATATACAATTAACCGATTAACATCACCTGTGAACACCAGATTCGTGGTGATATTTAAAGACTCTGATGTTATCACAGAGCTTACCTACCTCCAAGAACATTATGTCATCACACCAGCGGACAAAGCCTCAAATAGTTACACATTTACTTGCAAAAAGTACTATTTCGACAGTCTAGTTAAAGAGTTGGGTTTAAATTCGACACCTGGAAATCCCACTGATACCCCAACAATAATTTCTGCCACTAAAACAATAGATAACCACAAATCAGCTCTTGCTTCCTTTGGCTTCCAAACTAACAATTTAGATTTAGATTTACCATACTTATACTGCATACCTAAAATGCATAAGAATCCGTACAAACAACGTTTCATCGCTGGTTCCTCAAAATGTTCGACAGTATATTCTAGTGGTGGTATCAACCAGATGTGGATTTTAAAGAATTCGAAGGAACTTTTAGAACATATGAAATCCACTCATTTTAGTAAAGTTCATTCGATCGAAGCCTTTGATTTTTCGACACTTTACACTACAATTCTCCATTCTAAACTGAAAGAAAGACTCGCAAAAATAATAAGTAATGCGTTTACAAGTAAGAACGGTAATCGCAAATACAAATTTATTGTTGTTAACTATGACAAAACCTACTTTGTAAAAGAAAAGTCCGATTCTGAAAATAAGTACACTGAAACAGATATTATTCAGATGTTAAACTTTTTGATCGACAACATTTTTGTGGTGTTTGGAGGAAAGGTGTTCCAGCAAATTGTCGGAATTCCAATGGGAACCAATTGTGCCCCACTCCTTGCCGACATTTTCCTTTACTCGTACGAAGCTGAATTCATTCAATCTTTGGTCTCTGAAGGAAAAAGATACTTAGCTTCTGACTTTAACTTCACTTACAGATACATAGACGATGTGTTGTCCATCAATAATCCAAAATTCGCAGATTACCTGAGCAGTATCTATTCTTCAGGGCTTGAAGTCAAAGAAGCTACAGAGACAAATAATTCAGCATCCTATTTGGACGTCATGTTGTCCTACGACACTGATGATCACATGAACACCTCACTCTATGAAAAACGTGACGAATTCAATTTCAGCATTAGAAACTTTCCTTTTCCGAGGAGCAACATCCCTTCATCTCCAGCTTATGGCGTATTCATATCTAAGTTAATACGCTATGCCAGAGCAAGTACCAAATATACGGATTTTTGTTCTAAGAGCTAGGCGTCTTGCAGATAAGCTTGTCAGTCAGGGATACGTTTGTGACCGACTAACATCGTCACTGAAGAAGTTCTACGGTCGATATGGGGAACTCGTCATACCCTATGATGTCCCACTCTCCAGAATTTTGGATGATATTTTGTCATAGACCATTTGAACCAACCAACCAAAGATTGTACTCTATGTCTTCCGAAATGGAAGTAACCGGATGTGACAGTTCTACCGAATTGAAAAGGTGGGTGTTGCATGCAAGCCGGAGATGCTTACTCTTCCTGGGCACCTGGTCTCACTCCAATATCGGGAGTTCGCTTCTTTTCATGTGGTGGAGGTTTTTGTTTGTTTGCTTTGGTTCCTGTTTTGTCCTTATTTTGTATGCCTTCTGTTTCTGATTTCTGAATAATCGATTTTGTGCTGTATACAGGGATATGGTCATTATTCATATTTGTCATTGTATATGGTCTATCCGTGAAACAAAACCATCAACCCTCACCACTACTTTTTAGACTTCATGTTTGACTTGTATAACCCTTCCAAATGATACTTAAGCTCAATGAACTTTTTGCTTTGGCCTTGAACATTATGCTAACAAGTATTTGATCGCAGAACAATTTTTAAGTCCCCTGGCTCCAGGCCAAGTTCTCTTGAAGTTTGAAAAAAATGACTTCTTGAAGTTTGAAAAACTTTGAAAAACTGATTCTTGAAGTTTGAAAAACTTGAAGTTTGAAAAAAGTGGGTCCTGTAGCGTCATATCCCACCCATCCTGCTACGTCTTACGGTGCACTTTTTCGACAAAGTAACTTTCATACTATTTTGGCATATTACATTGTTAAGATTTAGGATCACTGATGAGGGTTAAGTACCCGAAACGTGCATGTCTGGTCCACGTTGCCAATTTATCTGTTCTTAAATGATGCTATTCAATTTGAAGACGTTTACATTTATACCATTTGGTGTGTGTCACTGCTGGTGGACCAGGTTCGATCAATTTCGGTTGATCGTTTCTTCAACGCCCCTATTCTAAATTTCTGTTATCAAAATTTCTTGAAATTTCTAAAAAGTAGGTCCTGTAGCATCATATCCCACCCATCCTGCTACGTTTTTCGGTACACTTTTTCGACATAGTAACTTTCATACTTTTTGGGCATATTACATTGTTTAGATTTAGGATCACTGATGAGGGTGAAGTATCCGAAACGTGCATGTCTGGTCCACGTTGCCAATTTATCTGTTCTTAAATGAAGCTATTCAATTTGAGGACGTTTACATTCTGATTTTGGACATAATATTTTTCATACTACTGATTTAGACATATTTTTCACACTCTTTCGCCATATTTCATTGTTTAGATTGAGGATCACTGACGAAGAATAAGTACCCGAAACGTGCATGTCTGGTCCATGCTGAAATTTCATCTGATCTAAAATGATGCTATTGAATTTCATGACGTTTAACAGTCATCCAATGGGAATTACTACTGGTCGAGGACCAGAGGCCGCCCAGGACCAGTTACCGCCTACTGTATTTAAGGGGGAAGATCACTTGGCTGGAGCATGCTGGTTCTCCACATTAGACCTATCATCAGGCTATTGGCAAGTCACCGTTGAGCCACAAGACAGACCTAAAACGGCATTCATAACAAAAAACACAGGGGTCCAAGCAACACAGATGAATATGTATATGGATATAAAAAGAGGACGTGCGTAAAACAGTCCGTGCTCTGCCGTCTATAGCGAGCTCATATATGTTATCACCCGAGGAGTCCGACTGACATTCAGAGAGGACAGATAAATGACACATGAGTTTTCTTTCATGAAGTCAAGCCCTATGACTCCTTCAACAGAAACATCTGCTACAAGCACTGGTGTACTGTATGATTTCCCAGCTACGGTAATTGATACTGTTGTAAGGAGGAGCAAATCTGTCGTTCAGTGCAGTTACGAGTTGGTCATAGTCCATCTGTGTAGCTGCAGAGAGATTACCAAGCACTCCCTGGGCAAGGCCTCTCAATGATACAGAAAGGAAAAGACCCTTTTCTGTGTAGCTCCATTTGCACAGTGTAGCACATGCCTCAAAATGTGATTTGTAGTCTAGCCAAGATGTACTGCCATCATATGTTGCCGGTTTAATCTTTGGTACATCTTTACGTTGGTCATTAGTTGACTGAGTCGAGGCTCTTGTTGTACTGCCTTGAGTGGTTGATGGGCGTCGCCTCGTTGTGATATTCCCAGTGGAGGGGCTTATATTGTGGTCCCTATTGAGGAATGGACTAAGGTCATATTTTCTGTCCAAGTCATCTGGCTTTCGTTTGTCTCCTTTTGGTGTTGAGGTGCTTTGGTCGTCGCTATTTGCTGAGAGATCTGGCTGTTGCATCGTTCCAAAGCCTGAATCTGAGGACCTCAAATTGGCTCGTCTAGAAGTTGCTCCGTCTGCCATGTTATAGGCCAAAATCCGATCTTCGAGCTCTCTAATTGTTTCATCAATATCAGTTAGATCCATTTTAAATGACAAATATGGATAATGACCATATCCCTGTATACAGCACAAAATCGATAATTCAGAAAATCAGAAACCGAAGGCATACAAAATCAGGACAAAACAGGAACCAAAGCAAACAAACAAAAACCTCAACCACATGAAAAGAAGCGAACTCCCGATATGGGAGTGAGATCAGGTGCCCAGGAAGAGTAAGCATCTCCTGCTTGCATGCAAATTCAGCTCAGTTTAAATTAAGAACACCGCTGCCGCCAAAAATTATGTAACGTGCAACCTTACAACACACGTCTCATAATTTGGATAGAGCTACTTGCTCCAACATTGATTTGTGGGAACCCCCAGAATATAGCTAGGGAACAAATATATGCAAATGATTGTCAATAATGGATATAATATGCTTTCTTGGCAGAAACTACAGTACAGTGCTTAGAGGCTCAATGCAAAATACTAAAGTCGTCATGGACATTGCAATATGCTTTGGAAAGGGTACCATGTATAGTATATATAAACTAAAATTTCGGTTTCTGATTTTCTGAATTATCGATTTTGTGCTGTAAACAGGGATATGGTCATTATCCATATTTGTCATTGATAGTTTGTTCTTTTTTTACAGTCTAGACTTAGCCAGAAGATTCCTGCCATTGAGAATCTACGAGATAAAGAAGATCCTGACGAAAATCTCAACAGCACTCACAATAGAGCACAAAATTAAACATCGACGGACCCCTAGCAAGCTAGAGGTGGGACCAGGTGCCCGGGAGGAGTAAGTATCCCCTGTTGGCTAGCCGCACCCGCCGTCGATGTCCAAGCATGGAAATGAAAATATATAAAATTCATGCACTGTCTGACGTTATGTCTATATAGAAAGTGCTATGGCGACAATGTCAGGGAATTATATTCAAAACACTTACTGTCAAACCCCTCGCAGGGAACTTTTTAACAAGCTCCACATGGCAAAGGGCATAAGTGTGACACAAATGTCCTTGGTACACTTCGACAAAACAGATAAATTAAAAAAAGCTATACTAAATGTCAAGCAATCCATCTATATGCGCCAAGGCAGGATACTAACCGCTGCACATAAAAGTGATCCTAGGAGAAAACCAGTCAGACTTCTTTCAACCTATTTGAATGCCTGTGATGGTCAAGGAAACCAAAAAAAGCAAAATCCAACAACAAAGTAATTGTTGCCGTAGATAGTAATGATATGCAGATGCATTTCTATAAGACCATGCAAAAATCATCTAAGGTATGGAAGAAACATGCAATTAACATAATCAGACGAATGCTACCGAATGTTAAACGTCTTTAAATTCAATAGCATCATTAAAAACCTGATAAAGGGGTAGGGTCACGAAGCCCAATATTGGCCCTAATTTTGAACATAGTACTTCATAAAATTTTTAATTGTGATTTGACATTTTGAAACATTCTCTAACGAATCACGAATCTATCTTTTGTTAACATTGCGTTTATCAAAAGAAGGGAGGAGATCTCGAACAAGACCCCGTTGCAGCATCAACAGTAAAACACCAAAACACCCGATGCAAAAACACAAAAGACCAGTACAGCACGAGACGGAAAAGAGACACACGACATGTAAACATCAAACACAAAAGACTACACATAAACCGACGAGACCAATGGGTAACCGGTGCCGACTTTGGACGGCCATCCGTTTATCAAGAGCTTTCAGCCCTATGAAAACACCAAAATTGGTCATATTTCGCGAAATTGATGCAAAAACTACATATTTCTATAAAGTAAGCAATGGCCGCATGCATTAAACTAGGTTGAAAAAAATCATATGTGAAAGATTATCATTATATCCTTTTGTTATAAACATCTTCACTCTTTTCTCTGTCAACAAACATAGACACATTAGGGCTAAGCTCCTCAGGTTCCACTAAAATAACAGGATCACTCACGTTCTGGAACCTTCAAAGTATCAGGACTGCGGGCGAATCAATTGGATGTGCAGTGTACATACATCTGGATGACTCGCCCAGAAAATGACAGGCTTGGTCATATACATCATGATGCTCATCTCTAATCCAGGTTTCGTATGAAATTCTGCTTGGCCGGTTCATCCAGACAACAGCACCAGTGATGATCGCTCTTGGTCCTAAGACATTCCTAATTCACCATCTTAGGGCATCCACTTGGATGGCGATGTTCAGCCTTGTTGCCATGGCATACCGAATAAATTATGGCAGATGTGTGTCTATCACGTGCCTCCTAAGTCACCTGTCATGCGAATTACAGAAAAAAACTTGTCATACCGATTGTCGTGACTCTGGTGACTTTCCCTCATTGCACCCTGGGAAGATGGCTGTCCTCTCAGTGTAACTGTTAAAGCATACATAGGAGACAGTTTCGAGTTCATCTTTTCCTCGTATTTCGACTCTCACCAGCCTGCGATCTGCTGCCCCCCCCCCCCCTCCCCCTGCTGGCAAAACATACACGATGAGCAATGTTGTCTTTTGATAAGTCTTATTTACACATTTTCAATTAAATATCGGTGATGTGAGTAGATATGTTCCGTCTTTGCATTTAACGAAATATGCACATGAATCCACAAATTCAATAAGACAAGACTCTATTTCACCACGACACTGATAGGACATGAGTTCCTTGCTGTCTTTTGACACGTTGCCAATTTATCTGTTTTTTTTTAAACGATGCTATTCAATTTGAAGACGTTTACATTTATACCACTTGGTGAGTGTCACTGCTGGTGGACCAGGAGTCCCCGAGGGCACATGTAGCCAAGTTCGATCAATTTCGGTTGATCGTTTCTTCAACACATTTCTGGTATCAAAATTTCTTGGAATTTTTAAAAGGTGGGTCCTGTAGCATCATACCCACCCATCCTGCTACGTCTTCCGGCATACATTTCGACATAGTAACTTTCATACTTTTTGGCATATTACATTGTTTAGATTTAGGATCACTGATGAGGGTTAAGTATCCGAAACGTGCATGTCTGGTCCACGTTGCCAATTTATCTGTTTTTAATGATGCTATTCAATTTGAAGACGTTTACATTTATACCACTTGGTGAGTGTCACTGCTGGTGGACCAGGAGTCCCCGAGGGCACATGTAGCTAAGTTCGATCAATTTCGGTTGATCGTTTCTTCAACGCATTCTAAATTTCTGGTATCAAAATTTCTTGGAATTTCTAAAAAGTTGGTCCTGTAGCATCATACCCCACCCATCCTGCTACGTCTTTCGGTATACTTTTCGACATAGTAACTTTCATACTTTTTGGTATATTACATTGTTTAGATTTAGGAACACTGATGAGGGTTAAGTATCCGAAACGTGCATGTCTGGTCCACGTTGCCAATTTATCTGTTTTTAAATGATTCTATTCAAGTTGAAGACGTTTACATTGACAATTTCACTTCATTTCTTAATTCCTTTAACAAGCTGGATACCTCCTGTAACTCACTCAGTCTTGGACCATCTTTCGCTGTTACAGGTCTCCTATCACGAACTATGCAAACCAATCAAGGAGACGGCGTCCTATAAGTTATTTTGCTTGTTGCCGGATCCTTATATACGTCATTTGTAATTTACACTATATGCTTATTAATTGAATAAATACTGTTTAAACCAAACCAATTTGGAGGTTTGGTGTAGAAGGCATATCCCGCCATTTAATGATTGATATGATCATTATCCATATTTGTCATTGACATTTGATCCAATTGTTAAACGTCTTAAAAATCATTAGCATCATTTTAGAAGAGATAAATTTACCAGACATGCACGTTTCAGATATTTAACACTCGTCAGTTATCCTCAATCTAAACAATGTAATATTGCCAAAATCTATGAACATTGTGTTATATATATACCGAAAGACGTAGCAAGATGGCTGGGACATGATGCTACAGGATCCAGATTTTTTTTTAATTTGAGATAATTTTGTAAACAGGAAATTTTCTGTATAACTCAAACAGATAGTGCATATCCTTGTTGAGAATAACCTCAGCAAAGTGGTTCCTCATTTTCGATTGTTGATTTGGGTAGAAGTGGTCATGAGTAAGACTTTTGTGCATTTGGAGATCATTTTGACGGATCGTCCATAGCAGTGCTGAAACATTTGCCATTGAATTGTATCTCAAGAAGGCAATGCTATATTTCTTTTCAGCATGTTGTTCCTAATTTTATTCATTACGTGTGAGTAGTCAATCAAAGGCGAACAAAATCAGGGTGCAAACGATATGTTGTTCATGTGACCATCATTGTCGTAGATTTTTCCAAATCACCTATACTTCTAGCCTCCGGTGTATCAAGAAGATCCTGACGATAAGCTCAACAGCACTCACAATAGAGCAACAAATTGAGCATCTACGGAACCCTAGCAGGCTAGAGGTGGGACAATAGGTGCCCTGGAGGAGTAAGCATCCCGTTTGGCGTGAAGAAAATTCCAAACCGATTTCCATGCACCAGACACGTGTTTCGAATAATAAATTCTCATCAGTGATGCTAGAAGCGGAGCCCACAATAATAGTTTTAGTAGCGCCCTCTTTAATTTTTTTACACATGAAAATGAAATATCTCGAGTGCATGCACTGTCTGATGTTAGGTCTATTATAGAAAGTGCTATGGTGACGATGATAGGGGAAAATATTCCAGAAGTCCACATGTAGCCAAGTTCGGTCAACATCGTTTGATCGTCTGTCTCTTCAATGCATTCGAAAATTTCTGATATCAAAACATCTTGAAATTTCTAAAACGTGGATCCTGTATTATCATATCCTACCTATCCTGCTACGTTTTCGGTACATTTTTGGACATAACATTTTTCACACTTTTTGGCCATATTACATTGTTTAGATTGAGGATCACTGAATTTGAAGACGTTTACCATTCAAAATACTGTCAAGCCCCTCGCAGGGAACTTTTTAGGAGCTGCACACTACAAAGGGCATAAGTGTTACACAAATGAGTTAAAGGTCTTAACAATAATCCTAACAATATACGTTACGCAAAGTTTGCGAGATTAAGAAGTGGTAGTTCAAAGTGGGAGCTGTGCACCCCAAATAAAAAAAAATGAAGATTTCAAACAGCTTTAACTGCAAATGTATGCGTTAGATTCGCCTGAATAGTTGTATTTATACAAAAAAAGAATGTATACTTTAATATGAAATGAAAGATTCTGCATTATAAAATTTTGTAAAATAAACTTATTTTCAGGGACACCGTACCTTTTATTTTTCAAATAAATTAAATGACAAATATGGATAATGACGATATTTATAGAATAACTGTCTTTTGGAATGTGATTATACTGTGATAACCTAACGCGCATTATGGAACATAATTCCTGGATCCATTGTAGGTTATCACAGTATAATCACATTCCAAAAGACAGTTATTATATATATTTACATTCCAGTTTTTCACGCTTAAATGACGTTAAAACTCCGTTGCTAAGGCTCTGTTACTACGTTCCCTCAAAGTTCAAATCAAGCCAAGTTACTATGACGTCATAGTTCAAACCACGCCACCGCGGTTATACTCCTATAATCACAGTGAAAATTCTATACAAATGAATGGGCATATGTAAATATTCCCATATACAACACAAAATCGATAATTCAGAAAATCATAAACCGAAGGCATACAAAACCAGGATAAAACAGGAACCAAAAGCAAACAAACAAAAATCTCCAAATGAAAAGAAGCGAACTTCCGATATGGGAGTGAGACCAGGTGCCCAGGAAGAGTCGGCATATCTGCAACATCCGTCGCTTAAACTGTCTGAAGAAAGTTAACATATATACCCCCTCTTTCAGCAACAACATTTGTGGAACATATTGGAATTTCAATTACTGACAGCTCTTTAATCCAAAGCAGTGGTTCGATATTTTATATAGGAGATGGACATTCAAAATGGAATGAAAGATGTAAAGTATCGGCATCTTCTGCCTGGCACACATATGTAAATGTGTTAAAGAAGATCCTGACGATCCTTAAGATATTTGCGATTACCGCTCTTGCTTGTAAATGCAATACTTACATTTTTTTGCGAGTTTTTCTTTCAAGTTAGAATGTGGTATTGTAGTGTTTTATATATTGCTTTCATTTCCGTGCGTGAACATCGACGGCGAGTGCGGCTAGCCAACAAGGTATGCTTACTCCTCCCGGACGCCTGGTAGCACCTCTAGCTTGCTAGGGGTCCGTCGATGTTTAATATTGTGCTGTATTGTGAGTGCTGTTGCGATTGTCGTCAGGATCTTCTATGACGCATTGTAGTGTAAAGAGTTGAAAATTTAAGGCTTGCTTGCTAGGGGTCCGTATATGCTCAATTTAGTGCTCTATTGTGAGTGTTGTTGAGATTATCGTCAGGATCTTCTTTAACTCATTTGATCGATTCTGGCATCTGGTTGAAACCGTTACAAGAAGGTACTGTCGAACAAGTATTTTTGAAGTCAGATTTTTGATATCAGATAGAACTTTGGTGAATTAGATCGATACAGGATGATAGAAGGGGCCCTTTGATATACCAGGGTTTTCAAGGCTCCATCGTGAAGTGATCAAATATATCTAAATGAAAATCTGAGAAAAATTGAGCACAGACACTGTCCAAAATACCTTACCACCAACAAACATGGCAGATAAAAACAATATGGCGGACAAGGGTCCCAAATTTGGTCCCAGATAAAGGTCCTATGCCAGGGCCATTCAAGTAATGAGTTAAAGAAGATCCTGACGATAATCTCAACATCACTCACAATAGAGCACCAAATAGTGCATCGATGGACCCCTAGCAAGCTAGAGGTGGGATCAGGTGCCCGGGAGGAGTAAGCATCCCCTGTTGGCTAGCCGCACCCGCCGTCGATGTTCACGCACGAAAATGAAAATATATTACAAACATGCACTGTCTGTGGTTCTGTCTCATGATGAATAGAGTATTAGCAGTGTAAAACCCGTTTTCATCTCTGAATCTGACCTCTTTGGAGACAATAGACCTAGTAAAGATCAGTTCCTAACACACGTTGAGTTGTACAAAGCAATTGACATTAAAGTCCCTTGAAGTCATCTTAAGGGACTTCAGAGAGTACGAGGACTATGGAGGATTTACCTCGATTCAGAGAAGGATATAGAAGATCTCATTATCCAAGGTCTCACTCTGCGGAATAAACAAATACCAATATCATCTGAAAAACCAAGGAATGCGCAATGCAATAACCCTGAGCACCTCAAAGTGCGAGTAAATACATGATACACAATTGCTATAGGGAACAACTCCGAATAGACGGCATGTTAACTAATTGCCAGACGGGCGATCGAATCCTTATGTGTGACCCCATTCAAACCCTATTTCAAAAAGTCTCATTATTGGGAAGTATCGAGCAGCTATCCATGTTGTAAATTTATCAGGTTTTAAATGATGCTATTGAATTTAAAGACAGCCTCTCAAACAACACCATCTCACCTAGGATCTTTACCAACCACACAAGTGAGCCAAGGTAGTAACGAAACTCAGCAAGGCTAGATTGAACTTGCCAAATAATTAGCAGACCAGGTCCATCTAGGGTGACTGCCAGCACATGGACCTAGTGTTTTTATGGGTGATCCTCTGAAATATCTCGGCTGGAAGGTATAATTCGAAACCCTCATCGAACAAAGGAAGATGCCAGTCTCTGAAAGAATACATTATCTAAAGACGAACCTAGGTGGAAAAGTGAGAGATGTAATGGAAAACTAGTTTCTCCTTTCCACTGGCGATGCATTTGATGAAGCGAAGGGACTTCTTGATGAACGATATGGATATCCCTTCATAATAGCCAATGCATTCTGAGACAAACTGGAAAAATTGTCCAGAATTTATGCAAGGGATGGTTTAGCACTTCATCGTTTTGCAGATTTCTTATGGCAATGCTAGTCTGCAATCCAAAGCATTGGTAGCTTAAACGTGCTCAATGATGAACGAGGGAACCGAGTGATGCTCTCTAAGCTACCGGACTGGATAGGTACTAGATGGGGAAGGATTGTTCTAAAATGAAAGGATGATAAAGGAGAATTCCCTCCGTTCAAGGAATTCGTAGACATTCTAAGCAAGGAAGCGAAAATTGCAACCGACACTATGAACTCGTTACAATCGATAAAGACTGATCAAGGCCAATCAGTAGATGATAAAACCTCAGATAAGGTTTCTTTCCTATATGCATACGCATATAGGAAATATTCTTTCCTATATGCATACGCATATAGGAAAGAAATAGAGATGAACACGACAAGCGGCATAATCAAGTACTAGAAAAGGCACGAGATTACAACTTGAAACTGAGTCCTGGAAAGTGCGAATTTCGAAAATCTGAAAGAATTAAATTACATCCTGACGATATTTTTAACAGCACTCACAAAAGAGCACAAAATGGAGCATCGACGGACCCATAGCAATCTAGAGGTGGGAGCAGGTGTCCGGTAGGAGTAAGCATCCACTGTTAGCTAGCCGCATCTGAATGAGTTAAAGATCCTGACGATTATCTCAACATCACTCACAATAGAGCACCGACGGACCCCAAGCAATGTTAAACGTCTTCAAATTCAATAGCATCATTTAAGACCTGATAAATTTACAGCATGGACCAGACAAGCTAGAGGTAGGACCAGCTGTCCGGGAGGGGTAAGCATCCCCTGTTGGCTAGCCGCACCCGCCGTCGATGATCATGCACGAAAATGAAAACATGCCATTTCTATATAGAAAGTGCTATGGCGACCATGTCAGGGAAAGAATTAAGAACACTTGCCATCAAACCCCTCGCGGGGAACTTTTTTACGAGAAAAAGGAAAGTGGATGTGGTCATTTTCTAGTATATTTCATGTTTCCATGAGTTAAAGAAGATCCTGACGATAATCTCAACAGCACTCACGATAGAGCACCAAATTCAGCATCGACGGACCCCTAGCAAGCTAGAGGTGGGACCAGGTGCCCGGGAGGAGTAAGCATCCCCTGTTGGCTAGCCACACCCGCCGTCGATGTTCACACACGAAAATGAAAACAATAAATATAGATTACATGCACTGTCTGTGGTTTCGCCTATATATAAAGTGCTATGGCGACCATGTCAGGGAAGATATTCAAAACACTAACTGTCAAACCCCTCGCGGGGAACTTTTTTACGAGCTCCACACGGCAAAGGGCATAAGTGTGACACAAATGAGTTAAAGAGGATCCTGACGATAATCTCAACAGCACTCACAATAGAGCACCAAATTCAGCATCGACGGACCCCTAGCAAGCTAGAGGTGGGACCAGGTGCCCGGGAGGAGTAAGCATCCCCTGTTGGCTAGCCGCACTTTCTATATAGATATATTGTTTTTATTTTCGTGCATGAACATTGGCGGCGGTTGCGGCTAGCCAACAGGGAATCGTACTCCTCCCGGGAACCTCGTCCCACCTCTAGCTTGCTTGGGGTCCGTCGTTGCTCAATTTGGTGCTCTATTGTGAGTGCTGTTGAAATTATCGTAAGGATCGTCTTTAGCTCATTTGTGTCACACTTATGCCCTTTGCCGTATGGAGTTCATAAAAAGGGTCCCCGCAAGGCGTTTGACAGCAAGTGTTTTGAGTATTTTCCCTGACATCTTCGCAACAGCACTTTCTATATAGATATAACCTCAGATAGTGCAATTCATGTATTTTATATATTGTTTTTATTTTCGTGCATGAACATCGGCGGCTGGCCAACAGAAGATGCTTATTCCTTCCGGGTACCTGGTCCCACCTCTAGCATTTATCTGTTCTTAAATGATGCTATTCAATTTGAAGACGTTTACATACATCGAAACTCAATTTGGTGCTCTGTTGTGAATGTTGTTGAGATTATTGACAGGATCTTCTTTAACTTATTTGTGTCTCACTTATGCCCTATGCCGTGTGGATTTTCCGTGAATGTATAATAATAAAAATGAGTACTCACCTGAACATGTATAATTCTTGCCCGATTTCATCATTGTAATGTTTTGGTATTTTTACATTGGTTTTTTTGCGAAGTCGTTAATATCTAACTGACAATCTCCTCTAATGAAAAATTCCTCATATACATGATGATTTAGAATTGTTTTTATCCAACACTGAACTTGTCGGTATTTTTGGTTTGCACTTGGGCAAATATTAACATGTTGACATCGTACATAATCGGGAAAAAGTCGATGACAAAAAGAAGACTCACATAAAACATTAGATAATAAAAAATGCATTCACTACAATAAATACAAGGAAAATGTGAATTAATGGCATGGTGTATAGCAGGATTGAGACTGGCGTGTAAAGTACATGTGTACCTGATTTTTTTTCAATGTACAAAGTTATAGACTTCGACTAGATATTATCACCTTAGTAATATATATTTACCGATGTAAAGGTTAGTGGACACATATGAATTGAAGTAAGGTCAAAGTGACATCAACTTGTACCGGAGTGACATTACCTCAAAATAGAAAAGTTGTGTAATTGAAAAGTTATGTGACATTTTATTGGTTCAGTGTA
This sequence comes from Pinctada imbricata, assembly GCA_033119305.1. Classification (NCBI taxonomy): domain Eukaryota; kingdom Metazoa; phylum Mollusca; class Bivalvia; order Pterioida; family Pteriidae; genus Pinctada; species Pinctada imbricata. The sequence goes on from VSWD01000001.1 coordinate 56,657,160, forward strand.
TTATTTAATGTTGTATTCTTTTTAATCAATCGACATTTTCGCAATTTGTTTTAGGTGGGTTTTTTGTGATTTTTTTTATATCCTTTAATTTGTCATTGCGAAAAAAAATGAATGGGTAGGCGTTTTTCTTTTAAGTGAAAGAATGTTGCTTAGGTTTATAAAATTCTCGTTTATCATTTTTTTTCTCCAAACAAGTTTTAAGAAAAATTAAGGTATCATGAATCTCTCTCTCTCTCTCTCTCTTTGTTGTTGTTAGATTTAGAAATGTTGTATTATGACACCACTACTATAAGGTAGCCTTTATCTTAGCTATTTTCAATTATTTTTCCATAATAGTTTTTGGATAGAATTCATTCTTGTTAAATGTAAAAAGAATTTAGAAAATAAATTTGAATTTCGAAATCATTAACATTCTGGGTATAAAACCCAACCCGTCTATTTCCCAATTGCCATTTCATTTTTGGCAAGTTATATTGGGACTTTAATTTATAATGTCATTGTGCGTATCTATTTTTTTTATAATTATTAACTAGCACAATTATTTTATTTGTTTCTATTCTGTTTGTTTTTGTTTTGATTTGTTCTTGTTATCTTTGTTTGTTGTTTTTGTTTTTTTTTTGCTTGCATGAATTTTTGTTTACTACGCAGCACATTTAAGGCCTTCCATAGAAATGACGTAGAAGTTTTTTCCGCCAAATAACGTAACGTCACATGACGTCATGGAACCCGTGTCGTCAGGTTAGGTAGCAACACATTTATTAGCTTTCGTTATCGTTGATTCCTTTATTTACTAGATAAAATTGCATTTATACAAAAAACTAAACATATTACTTCATCACTGACACATCGCCGAGTCAATATACTTTTGAGAAGACCCCTTATCTATATCTGTACTCTGTGACCCCGTACACCGAAGAATGCGATCTGCGTTACTTAGAAGCTTGAGGTGACGAACAGGTGCGAATCAACAGTTTACAGAGCGGGTAAAACGAAAAAAAGGCAGATATTGGTAAGTATAAGCGATATCAAACTTCATTAACTGGTGCTGTATGAAGGAAATATCTTAGAATTAGTACAATTACATCATGGAATCAATTAATTCATAGAAATAAAAGGAAACTCGTTGGATTACCAAGAGACATGTGTGAAATGTATGTGTAAATGACAGAATTTCAACGCTTTTTACTTTAGTTACACTGTTACTGCAAAGCTGAATAGTAGCTAAACTTTATGTTAATAGTTTAGACACTTGTAGATTATGATATCAGTTCGTACGAAAGTTGAATGATGAGGAAAAAAGGGGCGAATGTGATACTAATGTACCCATGCCCTTGTATATGTAGTTTTCATAACATGTACCTATAAAAATGTTTGTATCTGAGTACACTTGTACTGTAAGTTATACTTGCAGTAGTATGTGCACCGAATTATCGAAATATTCAAATACCAATTATTGTTTGTTTTTTTTATTTCAGAATGTTAACTTAGAATGGATTTCACACCAGCTGCTGCATGAAAAGAAATATTGTCAAACACTGTGAAAGTTTCAGAAACACAGGCATGTAATCATAGCCACACAGTAATGTTCAATCTGGATATTTTTGCAGGTACAGAATTTTTAAATTCATGTGTAGAGTAACATTTGTTTTGCCTATTTAGGAATATTATAATGATTTAAAAAAGAAGTCAAATAAAATAAATGCATGTACTATCTATAGTGCATAATCTAAAACTATAGCCATACCAGGCTTATTGAGCTATTCATGAAATAATAATATATCACTGCGAATTCTTTGTAATTTATGTCGCTAGGAAATACATGTATATTATATAACTAACTTGTAAAATTATGAATTTTGTGTCCAAGCTGTACCATACAGTCAATATCTTTTTTTTTCTATTACAGATCCTTGCCTTGAAGAGTGAATGCTTGAATAATAACTTTGAACAACCACACACATTACAGATGAAGAAATGTTGCTTTGAATATATAATAAAGAAAATTCATATCTCCTAAAATTGATCTGTACTAGACTTCATGATCAGATCTCCAAGAGCGGGGAGAGGGGGTTAAATTGCTTTTGTTTCGATAGTTTGTCTGCTTGAAGCATTTAGCTGAGCATGAGAGGGCTTTCAAGGTCAACATGTACACAGATTTCTATGTGCATGACAAGGGCAGATACGAAGATTTGAAATTTAAGCTTGACATTGCTTTCAAAAGATACATGTAGCTACTGACACCTGCATGGTATGTAACAAAGACACGTAAATAAATTATTGCTGTACTTGCAGAACATCTCGTACAAGGTGGCTGTTAAGGAAAGGTCCCATAATACCAGTTATTAAAATGTCGGTCCCCCTGATGGTGTTAGGAAAAAATGACAAATAATCGCAAGCTCCTAGCAAGAGTTATTCACGCACCATTAATTTGTTCCAGCTTTACAATTATTTTATTTGATATCTACAATGCAAAAAAATATTGGTCATCGGTCAAATACCAAATTTGAAATACTGAAAATATTCAACACATTTGCTTAATGCTTACATCAAATTTGTCATAGGACAGTCGTTTATCTAAATTTTGGTGGATCAATTTGTCTGTGGTCCCCCCCCCCCCTTCATGTTGTCACGATTTTATCGGGAGTAATGAAACAAGGTAGGATTAATGCTCGACCATTCCGAGGCACAATTATTGATCATATACAGTAACATACAAATGTTTGTTACGACAAGGATCCGATATTATAATAAAGGAGTAACCTTTCGAATATTTTGAAATGCGAAGGGAAACGTGATTGCTGCATGAAATCCGGCTATAGGTTTGACCTCAAAAATCTCTGAATTTTGCATCTGGTGTAAATAATAAGACTGTCTGGACGACTATCAAATAAATTCATGATCTGAAAATGCAAACAAAGGAGAGAAAAAAACCACCCAAAATAAAACCGTTATACATACACTGAAAAGTCCTCTTGCCCGACCCACCACTTTCCCGGCCCCATAAATCAATGCCTGCTCTTTAAATTTCTGTCAAACGCACTAACATGTATTTCGTCGATCTCATGAAGAATTTATAAGTGCTAATTCACTTTCAGGGGACATAGAATTCAAATAAAACATATGAAATATAATTAAATAAAATCGAGCAGAAGATTCCCAATGTCAGTGCAGCGTGGGCGATGAATAGAAACTCGAGGTCACGCTTTACTTTCAATTTTCATCAACTTTTGCATGCAATTGCAAGTTGTCAATTATAAGTGCTTTTCAATGTCAATGTCAGCTACGCTTTAACATGGCTTGTGTTTTTATTTATTTACTTTTGTTAAAGAAAATATACACTGAAAAATGTTAAAAAAAAAACAAAGAAAGAAAAGAAACAGTGCCTTTGCGTCTTCTGACACATTGAAATTAAATTTTAAATCAGTATGAAAGTATACCTAAATTTCAATATTAACATGACAATGGACATCATCCACGGAATTTGCCGATTCCTCTTTTTCCAATCTAGATCAAATTTTGTTTTGTGTTGTTTTTTTTTTTCTGCTGGGTAAAAACATCAGTTTTTTTTTTACCCTTAATTTTTCCCGATATCTAGAAAAAATAATATTGATCTAGAATTACCTGTTGGAGCATAGGACTATACAAGTAAATAGTAGATAAGGCCTCCTTTCTTAAAATAAGAAACCAGTGAATCCATAACATAAAGAAATTTTGGGATAAACAGTGATAATATATGTATGTTATCGATCCCATTGCGGTCAAAGGCGTCATAAGTCGAACAAGTTTTTTTTCTGTAATGATTATTAAACGAACGTATAATGTATGTAAATAAATATTACGGATTAATATAATCAATACATGCAATTCAAATGCATGTCCGATATTATACAGCATTGGGTTCATGGGCTAGTACGGTAACCGGCACGACTGACACCCCGGCGTGGCGCCCCCCCCTTTCTTTTCCCCGCGATTCACCCAGCGATCAATATACAAAAAGTGAAATGAAATTTAACTAACTTGAATAAATATTGCTTGATATTTTTTCATGTGATGAAATGAAAAGTTTATTCAAATTAACATTTAAAAAATTAAAACGGAATTTACAGAGAGCGCGATTCCGTCCCTTGAATAAAACTGATTCCACTGACGAGTGTTTAGTACCCGAAACGTCATGTCTGGTCCATGCTGTAAATTTATCAGGTCTTAAATGATGCTATTGAATTTAAAGACGTTTAACATATGTACTGCATCATCAGCTGGAGAGCTTGAGGGCAGAATGAAAAAAGATCATACAGGATCTTCCTTTACATATAAGCATGAAGTTGACATAATTTGACAATCGTAAGAACCTTGTCGTCAATGACAAATATGGATAATGACCATATCCCCGTACACAGCACAAAATCGATAATTCAGAAAATCAGAAACCGAGGCATACGAAATCAGGATAAAACAGGAACAAAAGCAAACAAACAAAAACCTCCACCATATGAAAAGAAGCGAACTCCCGATATGAGAGTGAGACCAGGTGCCCAGGAAGAGTAAGCATCTCCTGCTTGCATGCAACACCCGCCGCTTCAATTCGGTAGAACTGTCACATTCGGTAACTTCCATTTCGGAAGACATAGAGTACAATCTTGGGTTGGATGGTTGTTTAACCATCCAACTTGTTTAACCATAAATACTTGTTTAACCTCGCCGAGGATCCTGATTGCAGCATCCGAAGGAAGGGATCTCCAACAACAAACCCCCTTATCAGATATAAGTATGGTGGAATTATGATATATTATTGTATCATTTTTCTTTGTTATAGTGAAATTAATTTTCTTTTAAGAACCCAATCCTTGTAGTCAAGGATATATGAAATGATATAAGTCAAACTCATGTATGCCTGTCGACTTATCGTGTAATGGATACAGGGATTGTGGACCTGGTGATGATAGTGATGAAACCTAGTGATTGTGGCTTTTGACTAATGTGTAATTGATACGGGAATTGTGGACCTGGTGATGATAGTGATGAACCAAGCGATTGTGGTTTGTGTCGTAATTTTTTATTAGGTATTGTTTAACTAATTTCTCTACTTATAAAACACACATTGAAGCAGCAGTCAGTTGGTACCTTCTTTTTCAAATTTGTGTATGAGAATGAACGTTTTTGTAACTTTTACTATTTCTATTTTCAGAAACTTTTTTTCTTATTGATTGGCTTCTTTTTAATTTATTTTTTTAATGTTTATCTTACACCTGTTATTATCCGGATACATCACCATCTTTGGCCTTGATATCTCGATACAATCATAAACTTGATTGACACTATGAATTTGTCGGCAGCTATTTTCATGTCTTTCCAAAACAGTTCTTCCTCTGTTCATCAAACATCACAACAGTCGCATTATTCCAGGGAATGCATATATCTTCTGGGAAACAAAGCAGCAAATAAGGATACTTTTATATAAAATTGTGAGTACATAAATGTGTGATAAGAAAAGTGTGACAGACAGACACCGGGCAAAGTGATCCCTTCCTTCTGCTTTGAGGTCATCCTGCATGATATTAGTAATAAAAGAAAGCAATATAGGTTTTCTTTTAAGCTTGCATTGACATATTATGCTATCTACAATCATTGTATCACAATTTATCCCACCTCTGGCAAATTTCTTGCAATCTGATTGGTCGAGAAGAACAGAATATCATGTTGTATTTTGTGAAACAAAGTAGGGGATCTCCAACAACACCAGGTTGTAGCACCAACAGCAAAACCCCAAAACACCCAATGCAAAAACACAAAGCAGACAAGCACAGAAAGAGACGCATAAGGGACAAGGAACGTCAACGCACAACACAGAAACATCAAACACAAAGGACTACACATAAACCAACGAGACCAATGGGCAACCGGTGCCGACTTAGGACGGCCATCTGCCACGGAATAGCAGAAGGTATGGTTATCCTGGATTACGTGCGCACAACCCTCCCACTTATCCGATTACCCAGAGGTCTCGAAGAACGTACAATTGTGGTGTAAAACAACCTCCTCACTGTCAGATGACCACACACAAACAAGACCGCAAAACGCAGGGTCCCAAGCAACACAGATGAATATGTAAATGGGTATATTTTAAGCGAATATTGTGGCTATTCTTCAAATTCAGATTACTTTTAAGAGCAAGATTATTTTTTTCTGTCACACCATAAGCAAATTATTTTTTTTCCATCAAAATTCAGAGCAAAATTATTTTTTTTCGAAAAAAACCCAAGCCCCCCCCCCCCCAGAATATCAAATGGACCGTGCCTTAGACCTCGATTTCATAGCCTGTAACTTTGTAGAGTCTATATATAGGTTGCTGTCCTCCACCAAACGTATCTGCAAAAATTATGAAAGTTACAGAAACAACTGATCTGCCGTTATTCAAAGCTAACTCTGTTAATATTGAAAAATTCCGATTGCATATGTTATAAATGATTTGTTACACGGATTTTTAGATGTACATTTAGTTCAAATGCATAAGTATCCAATATGATGTACTTACTTTATTATCACCTTGCTTTAAAAACCTTTCGAAATCCCCCTTCGATACTGAATCAACAATATCTCCTGTTGTTGATGCCATCTTTTCAGACCTGCTTGATATTTCTTTGAAATTATCTCTAACTAGCATTGATGATTTCTGTCTCATAGAATTACTGTTTGTCGGAGCTGATTCAAATCCAGAATAATAATTGATAACTTTCTGCATGCCCTCCTTCATTGGTACTACTAGGTACCTGGATGATATTCTTACTATCGACAATCCTGTTTTTGAAAAGTATAAAAATGTTATTTATCCACAAGAATTGATTTTAAACAAGGCAAACGTTTCAAACACAGAAACACCATTTTTGAACCTAAATATCAAAATCGTAATGGAGAGATACATACAAGCGTGTATGACAAAAGAGATGATTTTGGATTTAACATAGTAAATATTCCCAGGCTTGACGGTGATGTTCCTAGATTACCGTCTTATGGTATCTATATTTCATAGCTCATCCGGTATGCTAGAGCATGTACTGATTTTTTTGGATTTTAACAGTAGAAATTTTCAAATTACCAAGAAACTTTTAGGACAAGGTATTCGCTTTCACAAACTAGTAAAGACTTTCTGGAAATTTTACAAAAATTATCGTCAACTTCTTCTGACATTCGGACCAATACAGGCAACAGAGTATATTACTTTGGGTATTTCACAACCTGTATTTTATGGTTACATTGACATCTGACAGTGAGGAGGTTGTTTTACACCACAATTGTGCGTTCTTCGAGACCTCTGGGTAATCGGAAAAGTGGGAGGGTTGTGCGCACGTAATCCAGGATAACGATACCTTCTGCTATTTCCGTGTATCCAGTAAGGGGCTTTCAAGGAGTCCTATGTAGAAATATTTACAGACCTTGTATGGCAATTAATGAAGACAGACAAGGATGTGTGTGAGAGAGATCGAGCGATAGAGAGAATCAAGCACTGGTAGTGTAAATTACGTTCAATTTTCTAAATTGAAAGAAAGACTCGCAAAAATTATAAGTAATGCGTTTACAAGTAAGAATGGTAATCGCAAATACAAATTTATTGTTGTTAACTATGACAAAACCTTCTTTGTAAAAGAAAAGTCCGATTCTGAAAATAAGTACACTGAAACAGATATTATTCAGATGTTAAACATTCTGATCGACAACATTTTTTGTGGTGTTTGGAGGAAAGGTCTTCCAGCAAATTGTCGGAATTCCAATGGTGACCAATTGTGCCCCACTCCTTGCCGACATTTTCCTTCATACGAAGCTGAATTCATTCAATCTTTGGTCTCTGAAGGGAAAAGATACTTAGCTTCTGACTTCAACTTCACTTACAGATACATAGACGATGTGTTGTCCATCAATAATCCAAATTCGCGGATTACCTCAGCAGTATCTATCCTTCGGAGCTTGAAGTCAAAGAAACTACAGAGACAAATAATTCAGCATCCTATTTGGACATTATGTTGTCCTACAACATGAACACCTCACTTTATGACATTGCCTCATTAATCAATCAATATTTACGAAGAAAGTCGAAAATGAGAAATTGATCCAATTTCAGAGGGAGAATACCGTCAATGCCATAGGACCCCACCTCTATACTAAGAGCACACAAAGGCACAAAACAAACACACAATTGATACAGACAACAAGACATATAAAGAATTGAGACCAGTGAACACCCGACACCGATTTTTTTGTACATTCTTTTATATCGCCTTCATTCCAATTATGTCCTTTTTTTGTCATTCCTAAGCAACTTATTTAATTAATTAACAGTTTTTAATAATTAATATTTAATTAACAATTTCTTTATATGAATTTATGCTCTTCTATTTTAAATTCATAATTGCATAACGTGCAGCCACTTAACTTTTTTAACAAAATTCATCTTTCGTCTTTGCTTCTGATAAACCAATTAAAAATGTAGGAATGGAAGAATTACATTCCAGAGATTTGACTGTGACTTCGGACATCTTATATATCTTTATTTTACATACCCTTCGAGATATACATACTAAGATGCCTAAAAATTCATCGAGATATCACAGATAAATTCACATGTAAAGATTGACTGACCACTGAAACGTTATGCATCATTGGTTGACCAATTTTTTTATTTAGATCGATAGATATCCCTTTCTATATCCATAATCAAAAGAAAGTGTCAAGATATCATGATGCTCCTACAATTACAACTTAAAAGTTTGAAACTTTAAATTTCGTTCATACATAACTTGATCAATAATCAAAAGAAAGTGTCTTGATATCTCTACTCCATATCTAACGGGTTTTGATTCGTCATATTCTTACATTTACAAAAAATATTACCTTTTAAGTTGCATTTTGGGAATTTGATCAAACCCCGGGATAAGAAAATGACCTCACATACTCTACTGATATTTGATATAAAAAGATATAACATAATCCCCAGATATACAATTGATACATAAATGGATTCAGACAAAACTGCAAACAAACTGCAAAAAGACGCTAGAATATCATACAAAACAATGTGCATCCGGCACCAACTTTGGACGGCCATATGCTATTTACAAATAGTGTGGATATCCGGATAACGTACGCACAACTCTCCCACTTATCCGGATTCACAAAGGTCTCAAAAGACGCACAATTTTTGTACAATCCTATCTAATGGGAAATGATTTCGCGATCTTTGCATATCACCAGTGCATTTTTTGTGTACAATACCATTCTCTGTTTCTATTTGTAGGGTAAGAACAAACTAGATGACCTGTGGCAAATGTTTCTCGTTATCCAAGATCTGGAAGAGCATATGCGAACGAAACACCACATAGAGCTTTATTCAATAGATCATGACGACATCGACGGTGACGAGGACAGACGAATGGACGATGAAGAGGACTGTCCTTATCTCTCTGTATGCTAAAAAGAAAAGGCACACATTTTAAATCTATATCGAATGTTGTAAGTCATTATCACCCTAACCATCCCATATATTACAATTAGATAAGAGAATTGCTGTAAAGATGCGATAAATATGGAAATGATGTACTCTGGTGTAAAATTCTAAATATCAAGTATAAACCCAAACAACCGACTTGTCTTGTCAAACTAAATTTTAAAATCCCGTTGATGTGCCTTAGCCGATGGTAGTTATCATGGTACATTGTATTTATATTATATATTGCGTTATCTTCATTCAGATCAAATTATCTCAGGTTCAATAACTCAATGTGGCTAATATAACACATACTTACGTTTCAGCTCGGGGCCCGCCCCCGCCGCTTCATTGGAGTCAAGGCTGACCGAAATAGTAGTTTCTTCAGTCCTACAAGAGTTAAAAAAAAGCACGACATGTGTATCGACGAATATCAAAAGCACTTTTGCGTACATTTATTCGGAATTTATTTTCGGAAAATAAGGAAAGCATCCCCCCCCCAAAAATACCCAATACATCTCCATCGTTATTATAATGAGCAACCCCCCCCCCTTTCAATGTTTTTTTTTTACATCCGCATGCATTCGCTTGAATTTCTCAAGAGATCTGGAAAAAATCAACCCCCCATCAGAACTTTCCGTTCTATGCCTGTTTTAACTTATATTTAGCGCCCCTCCTTCCTTTCCTTGAAATTATTTACATGTACCTGATCGGAAAGGCCACGCTTCCACACTTACATACTATACAAGCAGGATCCCGGGTCCCCCCTCCCCCTCAACCGAATTTATATCATCATAGACCAAACTAATGTAGTTCGGGGGGTATGTTATTAAACTTATGAAAACTACACTCCATATCATGGATTAGATCGAGAGATTTCTTAGTTGTGAGGTCATTGGACCCTAATTGAATTACCAATATATCTGGGGGAGGTCTAGTGCGGAGAAGGCTATCTATTCGATCATCTAAATCGCCCCATTTCATTCCTGGATAGCCAAACCACAGAATTCGTGCATTATTGATGCCTAATGATGGTCTGGTACGATTATGTTGATTCGCCCAGCGTACAATTGATGACCCAACAATCCAAACAGACTTTCTACCTATATATATAGATAATAGATACTTTTATATTAGAATTCGGATAGAGGAATTCGTATATATGTCATATATGCCTGTGAAGACCATCTACCCCATTGTTTAATTGTATCGTCAGGTAATCCCCTTCTAGATGCTTCAGTTGCGGCTCCGATACGAAAACTATGAGATTTGAAACATTCATTGTCAAGATCACAGAAAGAAATTTCTCTCTTTAGATATGATTAAGGTAATTCAAATCCCGAAAATTTTCCATAGACTTCCATTATAAGGGTTTTCCCAGTTGGGCTTCCATACTTCTGTGAAAATCGGCGATTTCAAAAATGAGTCATTTATCATAAGACAGAACAATAATTTATCTACCATTTAATGTTATAAAAAATGGGGGTTACCGTTGCTTTTCATCCTCTAAATTTAGAATGAATGAAAAAGTGAAAAATTAAAATTTGATAGGTACCCCTCGTTTTAAAACCCATATAATTTCTGTTCATGTCATAATTAATTAGAAATTAATATACGACGTGAAAGTCTATCTATTGTACTTTCACTCATGTGAATATTAGCCAATCACAAACGCGCGTTAATTCAATCCGAGCTCCAGTTTTGGGTAGCCAAAAACGGCCCATAACTCGTTTTAAATCAATGGCATATTCATACCTAAAGCAAAAATGTGAAATGACCTACATTTGACAAATTGTGTCATCTTGGTATTTTCTTGTTATTCTATTCTATCCTGAGTTTAACTCAATAGTCATTACTATCAAACATACCTAAACAGGAAAATTATGGGTTCTTAATCAAGCCTACCCCCCTTTTTAGTACGTAATTGATAAAAAAAATTGCCAAAAGTTAATGACATTTTTGTATTGTAAATTGATTTATAGGAAAATATTTGAAGTATACGTTGTCACATTTACTATCAATGTAATATTCTATCTTTACTCTTTCTTCATGTCAAGAGACCGAGAGAAAACAATAAATGTAACAGGAGTTATCTCATCTTGAAGAACGTTGGCGATGTTTGCGCACCATACTTCCAGAAATCGAACAAATTCCATGAAACTATCGAAGGCAACGATGAGAATGCTTGCTGAAAAGATAGATTGCAGTCCACACTTCTCATTCTTACAAAGAAAGTTTCCTTCAAATACCAATTGTATGCAACATGCCATTTTATAAATGTGACATACTCGTAAAAATTGCAATTATTTCATGGGGGTATACTTGCACGAAGTTGTCTAGGTGGAAGAACATCGATGTAAAATTCAAACTTAATATATTAATTCTTTCATCAATAATAGTAGAAGTTTTCAGAATTAATTAAAACGACGCAGGGGGCATCCCAACCCTATGTAAGGGGAATAACTCCGAAAAAAAAATGTGAAATTTTTAGAAAATTCGACATCCTGTCTTTCGTAACAAAATCTCGTCATTTTGAGATTTCTAAATTTGGCCAAACAATATGAAAATATAACGTGAAATAGTTATGATTCATTCTAGGTGAAAAAAGTTACAAGATAACTTTTTGTCTGAAAATTAATGGTACTTTTCTCATTATTTTTGTCAATTTTATGTGTTTTTGATGCCTAAACTTTGGGTCGCTGGATATCAACAGATACGCTTCCAGAATTTTTTTTATATATTCTTCGTGTATAAACATCAATTTACTGTCAAAAAGACTAAAAATAGAGCAAGAAAAGGAACTGCTTCCGGTTTCACAATTTAGGAAACACCCCCCTTCCTTTTTCCAGTATATTACGTAAATGGCCTACAAATCATAAAGTTTGCTTTGAACACCACACTTTTGTACAAAGAAATAATAAATAAGTCCAGAGGCATCGTTTGGTATCAAATTGACCAAAATCTCATTCCTATTCAGATATGATTAAGGTAATTCAAATCCCGAAAATTTTCAATAGACTTCCATTATAAGGGTTTTCCCAGTTGGGCTTCCATACTTCTGTGAAAATCGGCGATTTCAAAAATGAGTCATTTATCATAAGACAGAACAATAATTTATCTACCATTTAATGTTATAAAAAATGGGGGTTACCGTTGCTTTTCATCCTCTAAATTTAGAATGAATAAAAAAGTGAAAAAGTGAAAAATTAAAATTTGATAGGTACCCCTCGTTTTAAAACCCATATAATATCTGTTCATGTCATAATTAATTAGAAATTAATATACGACGTGAAAGTCTATTTATTGTACTTTCACTCATGTGAATATTAGCCAATCACAAACGCGCGTTCATTCAATCCGAGCTCCAGTTTTGGGTAGCCAAAAACGGCCCATAACTCGTTTTAAATCAATGGCATATTCATACCTAAATTTAGAACTGCGTTAAACTGATAAGATGGCAGCGGTTTCCCATTAAAGTGAATGAATAATTGCTGATTCTCAACATTTGGTCGCGACTTAATATAATTCAAAACATTAGCAAGCGGACATGAAGAGCGATGTGGTGCGGCTTTGATTAGGAACGTTACAGAATTTCCGTACTGGTCAGTGTTTGATTGACGTATACACAGATAAAGGGACTTTGAACTTTGATCAATTTCTACATCTGAAATATTTATTGCACGATTCGGATAATTATTTCCATTAAATGCTGTAAACTCACTTATTCTTAGGAAAGCATAGAATGCTAGCGAGAGTGAAGCTGAAAATAATAACGATTCATACTTTGAGCTTGTAACTGATGGGAGCGCACTTATTAGTTTGTCTAGTAAAGGAAGTGTAATAGGGGATCGAATATCTTTCTTCCTGCTGCCACATCTCTTTAAACCTTCCAATACTTTATTTACAATGAATGATTTTGTGTTGTCTTTAACCCTCTTATTTTATGGTGATAGCTCAAGCCGCTAAGATATGTATTAATAGTTGACGATGAAAGGTTCTTTAAGGTTAGAAAGGCGAGAAATTGCACAATTTGCTCGATACTTACAGGCCACACAGTTGAAAGATTATACTGGTTTTGAAATGTTTGTAACAATGAGACCGCAGTCTGATAAGTATTTTGGGTCTTAAAAGCCATGGAGTTTTGCAGTAAAATTGATGCCCTGGTATTTATATCGTCCATATTTCCTGGGGGTACCGGGGTAGGGCGAGGATCCGCTTGGGGAGCCAATCTGCGAAACTTGTCCCACTGGCAACGAGAAATAGCATCAGCTATATCGTTAAAAATTCCTGGAATATGCTCGGCACGTATTAATATATTTCTATGCAAGGTACATATAACAAGTTTTCTGATGAAACGCATAACACAGGGGTCCTTTGAAGACTTCTTATTAATTATTTGCACAACTGATAAATTATCAATATGAAACACGACTTTCTTATTTTCAAGATATTGACCCCAGATAATTACTGCTGTAACAACAGGCAGTAACTCAAGGAAAGTAATATTTCGCATCAATCCGGAATCGACCCAAGAGCTCGGCCAAGTAGCATAAGCCCAATGTCCCTGAAAGTATTTTGATCCTTTTTATTTTGTTTATCATATCACCATATAAGACAGGTTGTGTAATACCCATAGTAATGTACTCTGTTGCATGTATAGATCCGAATTTAAAAAAAAATTTTTAAAGAAATTGATTGTAATTTTTGTAAAATTTCCAGAAAGTCTTAACTAGTTTATGAAACCTTGACCTAAAAGTTTTTTGGTAATTTGTAAATTTCTACTGTGAAAATCCAAAATATCAGTACATGCTCTGGCGTACCGGATGAGCTGTGATATGTAAATGCCGTGTGACGGTAACGGAGTATATTACTTTAGGTATTTGACAACCATCATTTTATGGTGACACAGCATCATATCCCACCCATCCTGCTACGTCTTTCGGTACACTTTTTCGACATAGTAACTTTCATACTTTTTTTGGCATATTACATTGTTTAGATTTAGGATCACTGATGAGGGTTAAGTACCCGAAACGTGCATGTCTGATCCACGTTGCCAATTTTTCTGTTCTTAAATGATGCTATTCAATTTGAAGACGTTTACAATAATTAACAAAATAAGAAGGATCTAAGGTAGACAGCATATGTATCGAAAATGCGTCAGAGTCATCAAACGCCTATTATACCGTGGATATGATCCTAATGTCACCAGACGGACACTAAGCTTGGCACTTGACCAATATACAGTCTTGTACGAGCGCATTCTTAAGACTTGCACTCTGACTGACTGTGACGACGGGACTCCATGACGGGCCCTGTCCAAACCTCCTTAGAGAAGACAGGGCCCCGACCACCTGTCCTCTCTGGATGTCAGTCGGACTCCTCGGGTGATAACATATATGAGCTCGCTACAGCCGGCAGAGCACGGACTGTATTACGCACGTCCTCTTTTTATATCCATTTACATATTTATCTTTGTTGCTTGGACCCCTGTGTTTTACGGTCTTGTTTGTGTGTGGTCATCTAACAGTGAGGAGGTTGTTTTACACCATAATTGTGCGTTCTTCGAGACCTCTGGGAAATCCGAATAGTTGGAGGGTTGTGCGCACGTAATCCAGGATAACCACACCGTCTGCTATTTACGTGGAAGATGGCCGTCCTAAGTCGGCACCGGTTGCCCATTGGTCTCGTTGGTTTATGTGTATGTTTCATGTTTCTATGTTATGAGTTGGTGTTCCTTGTCCCTTTTGCGTCTCTTTCTGTGGGTATCTGTTCTGTGTTTTTTTGCATGGGTGTTTTGGGATTTTGCTGCGGGTGCTGCAACCTAGTGTTGTTGGAGATCCCCTCCTTTCTTTCACAGTATAGCACCAAATTGAGCATGGGGGTGGCACCAGGTGCCCGGGAGTAGTAAGCATCCCTGTTGGCTAGCCGCATCCGCCGTCGATGTTCACGCACTAATATGAAAATTTATTAAATGCATGCACTGTCTTTGGTTCTGTCTATATAGAAAGTGAATGAAATCCAAAACCTCAGAAGAACATTGATGTCGAACACACAAGATTCAATATATAAGGGCATGGTGAGGCAATAAAAGAGAGGAGCGAATGTTGCCTTGGCAACATTCATAGCTTTACTATTATTGCGACGGACACTAGCCCGAAATACATGAACAGACAGACAGTAAGTAAATACAGCCTCAGTCATCAACTGGGTCCAGAGATCTTGTCGAGGGACCAATTCTAGGAATTCAGTCGGTGAAAGTGATGCTTGTAGGTTACCGGTATATTGGAGATATGTTGACTGTAATTCTGAGCCCATGGCATGCATTAATATCTGAATGATCTGTCAACTCTCATGATGATCTAAATATAGTTTTCGATTACAATAAAACAAATTAACAATTACAATCCTTCATACTTGCTGTCTTTTAAATATAAGTAAGGTTCCTACCTGTATTGTCGAAATTATAATCTACTTATAAATACCTATTGCAGTTTTGGTGTCGAAATCCCAAGCATAAAGGTTACTCTAGAGAGGGACACATCCCATAAGTTTACACCATGTTTCGGAATTTTGTTCATTCCGAGGTTGGCAACCGTTCTTGAGAAAAATCTAATGATTTGCCTTGCCTTCTCGACTATGAGACTGAATAACTGATTGGTACTTCTGTTTATGATAATAATAATAATGTTCAACGTCTGAAAAAAATATTTATGTAACCTTTGATTGAAAGATTTGATGTACAAAATTAATTTTATTTAAATTTAATTAATTAATTCTGATTTTTTTTTAATTTAAAAGGAACAAAGCATAGCTGTTGCAAGCACATGAGATTTACCAAATTAAAAAGATACACGGATATGATAACACATCGAACAAGGTAGATGCCAAATAAAATGAATTTGATAGGAGTTGTTGAGACGGTAAGTAACTGAGTATATATATATATATATATATATATATATATATATATATATATATATATATATATATATATATATATATATATAGACAGCACAAAAAAGGTGAAAACAACCACGTTCACTATTCAGACAATGTCGGATCAGCCCAACAAAGGGCGAATGCACGTCGCTTGGAAAAAAAAAAGATTCCAGAGGGCTCAAGGGATGTGCTGTCCCTTCCGCTGGGTTTAAACACGTTTAGTGTCGTGGTCGCTTGTACCTTTTTTTGTGCTTTTATACGTTTAGTGTCGTGGTACCCAGCGGAAGGGACATTACATCCCTTAAGCCGCCTGGATACACGAATATGTACCTATATACAGTCGGAACAAGGGATGTAATGTCCCTTCCGCTGGGTTTAAACACGTTTAGTGTCGTGGTCGCTTGAACATTTCTTGTGCTTTTATATATAGAAAGCACAAAAAAGGTGAAAACAACCACGTTCACTATTCAGACAATGTCGGATCAGCCCAAAAGAGGGCGAATGCACGTCGCTTGGAAAAAAAAGATATAAAAGCACAAGAAAGGTTCAAGCGACCACGACACTAAACGTGTTTAAACCTGGTGGTGATGGATGACCTGTGGTTGTTGATTCGCATGCCGGTTGCGCTGCTCTTCAATCGGGATGACCACTCCCGGGAGGACATGGAAGTTGTGCCCATAGATCATAACTCCTGTTGGACGACAGACCAGAGAGTGGCTAGGGAAAACTTTGGGCAGTATACCCTGATAACAAATGAACCAGATTGCTTGAATAAATGTTCTGACACTCTTCATACGAATTAAAAATTCTAATTTCCATTTTTGCACTAGGCCCTCATTTTGAAGTCCTCACTTGGTACGTTTATGAGATAGGTTCTGCTTGATATTCCCTCACGGGTACTTTTTCTTAACACTCCCTATTTATTCTGATTGGATACGGAGGTCAATCGCCGAAACTAACGACGGTAGCTAGACTCGTTCTTTACACCTTATACTTTTTAATTTTTACAGTTTGTATTTTTAACCTCCCTTATGTGGGCCTCTCGTGATATGACTTTCTATTCACACTGACTCGCGCGTTGTCAGTTCAGTGAGTATCTCTCTTCAGGACGGACGTGGTTTTAATTGGGGTTTTTTTCGTTTTATTTTACTTAGTCAATCGAGTCCCTTTTCTCATTATGGACGTTTATCTATAGTGGGGGGAGAGGTATTTTGTTTAATTTTACTCACTGGATATATTAAGATGTGTGATCAATCAGGGAGCATCTTTTCAGTTTTTTTCTATTTTTGAACCTTTAGAAGTCTTAGACATGTTTCTATCGATCTGTCCGTCTAGATTTTTTGGCAGCGGGTGTTGCATGCAAGCAGGAGACGCTGACTCTACCTTGGCACCTGGTCTCGCCCCTCGCGGGGTCTGCTTCGGTTCATGGATTGAGAATATTACCTACCTGTGTACTAGTTATAGCCTTTCGAGTTTTAGTACAGTACAGGTTCTGACTAGCATGAGAGTGTGTGTGTTTTTTTTTTTTTTTATGTACTTGTGTCCGATCGGAATGAGGGACGTACTGTCCCTTGTTCCGACTGTATATAGGTACATATTCGTGTATCCAGACGGCTTAAGGGATGCAATGTCCCTTCCGCTAGGTTTAAACACGTTTAGTGTCGTGGTCGCTTGAACCTTTCTTGTGCTTTTATATATATATATATATATATATAAGCACAAAAAAGGTACAAGCGACCACGACACTAAACGTGTTTAAACCCAGCGGAAGGGACAGCACATCCCTTGAGCCCTCTGGATACACGAATATGTACTTGTATCCAGACGGAACAAGGGACAGTACGTCCCTCATTCCGTTCGGACACAAAGTACATAAAAAAAAAACATGCACACACTCTTATACTAGTCAGAACCTGTACTATACCGAAGCTCGAAAGGCTATAACTAGTAGCCAGGTGGGTAATATTCTCAATTCATGAACCAAAGCAGACCCCGCGAGGGGCGAGACCAGGTGCCTAGGTAGAGTCAGCGTCTCCTGTTACCATGCAACACCCGCTGCCAAAAAAATCTGGACGGACTGATCGATAGAAACACGTCCAAGACTTCTATAGGTTCAAAATAAAAAAAAAACTGAAAAGATGATCCCTGATTGATTAAGTAACATATTATCAAGTGAGTAAAATCAAACAAAATACCGCCTCCCCCCACTCTATATAAACGTAAGGGACTCGATTGACTAAGTAAAATGAAACGAAAAATCCCCCAGTATTTTGTTTGATTTTACTCACTTGATAATATGACAAATATGTTACTTAATCTATCAGGGATCATCTTTTCAGTTTTTTTTTTATTTTGAACCTATAGAAGTCTTGGACGTGTTTCTATCGATCAGTCCGTCCAGATTTTTTGGCAGCGGGTGTTGTATGCCAACAGGAGACGCTGACTACCTAGGCACCTGGTCTCGCCCCTCGCGGGGTCTGCTTTGGTTCATGAATTGAGAATATTACCCACCTGGCTACTAGTTATAGCCTTTCGAGCTTCAGTATAGTACAGGTTCTGACTAGCATGAGAGTGTGTGTATGTTTTTTTTTAGCTCACCTGAGCCAAAGGCTCTAGTGAGCTATTGTCATAGCGATCCGTCCGGCGTCCGTCGTGTGTCGTCTGTCTGTCGTAAACTTTTCACATTTTCAACTTCTTCTCAAGAATGGCTTAAGGGATTTTGATGAAACTTGGTAGGTATAAAGTACTAATGGTCCCCTACAAGTGTTGTTGTTTTTCGTCCGGATCCCTCAACAGGTGGCGCCACCACAGGCAAAAGTAGGTCACGGGGGGTACCCTCCCTTGACAAACTTCTTCAGAACGGAAGCACGTATCGACAAACCGAAAGCATCAGGATGATCTACAGAGATGTCTTAAGAAGTGTTGTTATTTTTGGTTCCACTCCGAAGTCAAATTTTTGACGCTTTTTTGACGTCTCTTCGGACTTAGCCAGAAATGCAAATTTTTGCACTATTTCTTTAAATAACTCAATAAGTGTATGATTTTACACACTCATTTACTGCATATTTATCATATATATCTTACTTAATGCTTTGATATGTATTTTATGCTTAAATTTTATTTTTTTATGAATTTTTTTCTTATGTAAAAAGGAAGGGGGGGGGTGATTTTCATACATTTTCTGCTTTTTTTCTATAACCACTCTTCAGATTGTCATGACATTTTGTAGGTATGAGGTACTCATGCACGGTACCCTTCAAGTGAAAGAATTTTGTCAAGATAGCCACTTTTGGATTTTTAAGGAATATTTTTTAAGATTGTACATAGGTATAATGTATGTTTTCCATGCCCAATGGACCAATGGGAAGTGGCTCCAAACCCCGGCAGGACCCCAACAATTTTTTTTCCCTTATTAGCTCACCTGAGCCAAAGGCTCTAGTGAGCTATTTTCATAGCGATCCGTCCGGCGTCCGTCATCCGTCGTGTGTCGTCTGTCGTGTGTCGTCTCTCTGTCGTAAACTTTTCACATTTTCAACTTCTTCTCAAGAATGGCGTAAGGGATTTTGATGAAACTTGGTAGGTATAAAGTACTAATGATCCCCTACAAGTGTTGTTGTTTTTCGTCCGGATCCCTCAACAGGTGGCGCCACCACAGGCAAAAGTAGGTCACAGGGGGTACCCTCCTTTGACAAACTTCTTCAGAACGGAAGCACGTATCGACAAACCGAAAGCATCAGGATGATCTAGATAGATGTCTTAAGAAGTGTTGTTATTTTTGGTTCCACTCCGAACTCAAATTTTTGACGCTTTTTTGACGTCTCTTCGGACTTAGTCAGAAATGCTAATTTTTGCACTATTTCTTTAAATAACTCAATAAGTGTATGATTTTACACACTCATTTACTGCATATTTATCATATCTAACTTACTTTTTTTCTTAGATTGTCATGAAACTTGGTACCAGGTATGAGGTACTCATGGTTCCCTACAAGTGAAAGAATTTTGTCAAGATATCCTCATTTGGATTTTTACGGAAAAACATTCATAGATACAATGTAGGTTTTCCATACCCAAGAGTAGTGGTTCAAACCCCGGCAGGACCCCACTTTTGCAGTTTTTTTTTCTCCTTTTTTTATATTTATCGTTAGAATAGAAAGTGTGAAAGAATTCTGTCAAAATATCAACTTTTAGATTTTTCATGATTTTTTAAACAGACAAGCTAGTTTGGCTTTGTGTACTTATTTTCGTACGTCGAAATAACTCAGGCACACATGCAATCAAATATATGACAAATATGGATAATGACCATATCCCTGTATACAGCACAAAATCGATAATTCAGAAAATCAGAAACCGAAGGCATACAAAATCAGGACAAAACAGGAACCAAAGCAAACAAACAAAAACCTCCACCACATGAAAAGAAGCGAACTCCCGATATGGGAGTGAGATCAGGTGCCCAGGAAGAGTAAGCATCTCCTGCTTGCATGCAACACCCGCTGCTTCAATTCGGTAGAACTGTCACATCCGGTAACTTCCATTTCGGAAGACATAGAGTAAAATCTTGGCTTGGATGGTTCAAATGGTCTATGACAGAATATCACCCACCATTCTGGAGAGTGAGACATCATAGTGTATGACGAGTTCCCCATATCGACCGTAGAACTTCCTCAGTGACGATGTTTGTCGGTCACAAACATATCCCTGACTGAGAAGCTTATCTGAAAGACGCCTAGCTCTCAGAATAAAATCCGTATATTTCGTACTTGCTCTGGCATAGCGTATCAACTGAGATATGAACACGCCATAAGCAGGCGATGAAGGGATGTTGCTACTCAGAAAAGGAAAGTTTGTAATGCTGAAATTGAAGTCGTCACGTTTGTCATAGAGTGAGGTGTTCATGTGACCATCATTGTCGTAGGACAACATTATGTCCAAATAGGATGCTGAATTATTTGTCTCTGTAGTTTCTTTGACTTCAAGCTCTGAAGGATAGATTCTGCTCAGGTAATCTGCGAATTTCGGATTATTGATGGACAAAACATCGTCTATGTATCTATAAGTGAAGTTGAAGTCAGAAGCTAAGTATCTTTTCCCTTCAGAGACCAAAGATTGAATGAATTCAGCTTCGTACGAGTAAAGGAAAATGTCGGCAAGGAGTGGGGCACAATTGGTCCCCATTGGAATTCCGACAATTTGCTGAAAGACCTTTCCTCCAAACACCACAAAAATGTTGTCGATCAAAAAGTTTAACATCTGAATAATATCTGTTTCAGTGTACTTATTTTCAGAATCGGACTTTTCTTTTACAAAGTAGGTTTTGTCATAGTTCACAACAATAAATTTGTATTTGCGATTACCGTTCTTACTTGTAAACGCATTACTTATAATTTTTGCGAGTCTTTCTTTCAATTTAGAATGTGGAATTGTAGTGTAAAGTGTCGAAAAATCAAAGGCTTTGATCGAATGAACTTTACTAAAATGAGTGGATTTCAGATGTTCTAAAAGTTCCTTCGAATTCTTTAAAATCCACATCTGGTTGATACCACTGCGAGAATATACTGTCGAACAATATTTTTGAAGCCCAGATTTGATTTCAGATAAAACTTTGGTGAGTAAGATCGATACAGATTTGGTAGAACATTTTGAGGAACCAGCGATGAAACGTTGTTTGTACGGATTCTTATGCATTTTAGGTATGCAGTATAAGTATGGTAAATCTAAATCTAAATTGTTAGTTTGGAAGCCAAAGGAAGAAAGAGCTGATTTGTGCTTATCTATTATTTCAGAGGCAGAAAGGTTTGTTGGGGTGTAAGTGAACTTGTTGGGGTGTAAGTGTATACTCTGAATTTATTTTTGAGATGTTGACTCTTTCCATACATGCATATTATATAACAATTTCCCTATATAATGATTATTTTCTCCGCTTTATTTTTGTATCTATGGTAAACAAAGTCGCCATATATCTTGTGTTACAGATTTGATTGGTGAATTCCTCCACGCCCATTTAATAGTCACGGTGGGTAATCTCGCAACGCAGAACACTAGGTTTATCTAAAATTTCGTGTATAACAAATTATTTTTCACAAAAAGGGGAATGTGATGCAGTGTAAGGATGCCTTAGATACGAGTTTTATCGAAAGTAAGAGAGGTAATATTCTTTTATAAAGCCAAAAAACTATCGGCATGATTGGTGTAGATGAAAGTGAAAGTAGAACGCCGATCGTGTTTGTGCATTATAAAAAGCTATAATATCCACCTTATTTTGGATACAACTCATAGTTAGGGCGTTGTTACACTGCATCACATTTCCCTTTTTGTAATAAATTATCTATTTTGCGCAAAAATATTGAAAAATAAATTGTTCTGCGTTGCGAGATTACCCACCGTGTTAGTACTGTACACGTGATACATTTCAGGAGATTAATAGATGATCTATCGTGCAAACAAAATAGTACTGCCGGTATTTAATAGATTTTATTTAATGTGCATATACTGGGAACACTTTCATGCTTGTTATTATTCATGTACTTGGAACAATTCCATACTTGTCATCATTTATAAACTTAGCTCGAATTTCCTTTGTCTTAGACTCTCTTAGATGAATTGTATACGGACTGATTTCTTGAAGAAACATCTAATGAGTAATCCCTTCCCGAGGATTTTGAGAATGTATAGGACATTTGATATATCTGAAATTCTTGAAAACAAATGAGTAATTTCTTCCCGAGGATTTTGAGAATGTATAGGACATTTGATATATCTGAAATTCTTGAAAACAAATAATTCAGTTCAGAGTTCTTGAAATCTTTCAATGAAATGTTGGACCACAGGAAGCTGTTGTTTTAAAAGAGGAAATAAATTATGATTCACAACCTTAAGCCACTGTGTTCGACATCTTGTATGTATACAACATTTCTAAAGACGAACACAAGAGGCTTTGAAGGTCGTGAATAATAAAATAGGGATTTTACCTTAAAATTCATTAATCATTAAGGTCCATGTATTATTAGATTGGGATATTGCTCTGTGTAATAGAAAAATTTTAAAGAAAAAATTATAAAAATCGGTTGATCGAGTGCAGAGATAATGAAGTTGAAAGCTTGATGATTGGTGTCATTTTTGTGACACAATTTCCTATAGTATTCAATATAAAACTTCTCATGCAGTGGCACCATTCAAATTTAACTTGAAGTGGTCAGTCAGCGTACTGAAATGGCTATAACTTGAATAACCTTACTGCTATTTGAATGATCTGTACATCATTTTATTTGTAAAGACTTCAGCTATTCGTTTTATATTACAATGATAATTCAGTTGCGTTTCCATGGTAACCATTTTAAAACAAAATGACCGCAATCGATCTAAATATACAAATTTTGAAAATCTTAAAATTTATAAACTTTATTTTCACGAGTTTGACTGAAAAGATAAGCGAAATAGTATTTGAAGAAATACCAAAATGTGTGATTATCAATGAGTTAAAGAAGATCCTGACGATGAAGTTGCTTTTAAAGCACTTCATTTCGGTTGCCATGGCAAGAAAAAAAGATTTTTTATATATCTAAATGTCGATAAAGATATACCTTTGTTCTTTTCGGTGAAATTAGCCTTATTTAAAAAAAAATAAAAGAGGGAAAAGAAGCAAAAGAAAAAAATACCAACGTGCGATCTAACGAATCTACCAGTTACAGAGCTTTTGCATAAATAAGCCCACCGCACCGACCCCCCCCCCCTCCCTCCCCCCCAAAAAAACCCAAGAAGAGCCCTTTAGAGTACGTACGATAGTTTTGAGAAAATAAATTGATATTTTCATGTCATCGTAAATGAAAGTTTCATGTATATTTATTTCACTGTTCCTTTTTACACTTCCCTTTTATAGTAAATATAAAAGAAATCGAACACTTCCTTGATAACTTGGGTGAAATCGGCATGGAAGACATTATCACGCAGTAAATAATCAAGGGGTCGAGGCGGGAAAATCGGAATGCAGCTAGGTAAACCATAATAAAATTTGGTGTTCTATATATCAAATTAATCGGAAATGTTCAAACTTTTAATATTTAAGTGCGCAGAATAGAAAGGATGACATCTAAAGTAATACATATTCCCCTGAAAACTGAAAAATGTCATAACTTTCGTTATATTTGGAGTTCAACTTTTGCGCAACTTCGGTTATCAATCGGAGAGTCCAATCTATCTGACCATACATGAGTTCTATTTCATAAACATTTATAAATAAGCTGAAAAAGCCGCCAAACAGAACGACCCTCAAATTCACCATGAGCCGTTCCTCGTGCCATAGATATTTGCAGCGAGAGGTGTACAAAATCGTGCGTTGTCGTCCAAAAACTCGATAATTTCACCGCGTCTGTTCATATTTTCGTAAAAAATACAATATTTATAAATAGAATAAAAATCACTTTAAAGGTTAAAGATAAAATCATACATTTTTATCAAAAATCCTTGTAGAAATCGTAAGGTAAGTTTAGTGCGGTAATCGAAAGATGGATTTGTCAGCTTGAAAGATCACGTGACTGAAATCCCTAAATAAAACATTTTCTCTCATAAAACGACAGGTTCCTGTGGTCAGACATTTGGGAATTTTTATCTGTCCAAATAAAAGATAGAACATGAGTTTTTATCGGACGAAATGATTTTTTATCAGCAAATCCGATACAGCTGATACTTTTCATGAACTCTGTCAGCTAATAATTTGTCCATGTAACAGTCCTATCATGAGGCGAAACATAGTTAACAGTAAATAACGATGTGGTAGGTCTGCTAGTTGGACAAGCTTTACAGTATCATGGGCCTATTAATTTGTTTCCCTAAAAGCAGCATACACCAGAGTATTAAGTTTATTTCATTGTTTTATTCTTTTTGTCTGTTTCTTCATCACTTGCTGCACATTAATGTGGAATTTTACAAAATGATTTTTTTGATGTTGAATAATTGAACTATACACTAGCTGGGCATATCACATTGGATCACATTATCCGTCTATTCAAATCAGTAAAAAAGATAATGTTTTGAAATGTTACTATTTCTTCTTGTTTGTACTTTTAAAGGCTGTAAAAAAAAATCTTGTCTGCATCCGGCAAAAATCTTTTTAGAAAGAATGTAGGCTCAAATCGTGATACTGGCACTATCAATTTTACGTCTTATTCAATGTCAGTATGTCAATTAGAGCACCCATGGGTATCAGGTGAGCGTTGTGCCCTCCTGGGGCTCTTTTTTTTTAAGAAATTAAGGTCAGAAAATTGTTGAAATTAATCATGTTTAATTTTACCAGACACAAATTTAAAACAACTTGCTATGTAAAGAAACGTCTCTTTCTGTTCTTATGTCTCTCCATGCCTTATCACTGTTAATCTTTATCTGATACATTTGTAATTAATTTACTTCATTATTCATGGAAATTCAGTATATCATATGTAAAAGTAAATAAAAACTTAAATATTGTAAATCAGGAATTTAATATCCTGAAAATGTTGGTTTTGTGTGAGAAGAACTACTTCAAACTCTCTTTTGTATGATTATTTCGAATATGGAAAATTATCTTAATTATTTGAATGTTTAAGTTTCAGTAAAAATTGTTGTTTTTTCCTTTCAATATAAAGCAATATATCATTGACCATTGTTTGCCATGATTCATCCTTTTTAGCTCGCCGGGACGAATGTCCGGAGAGCTATTGTCATACCCCCGGCGTCGGCGTCTGCGTTGGCGTTGGCGTGCGCGTGCACAAAAACTTTAACCTTGCTTATAACTTTTAAACCAATACAGATTGGGCTTTCATATTTCACATGTGCATTCCTTGTGACAAGACCTTTCCATGGATACCAAAATTTTTGACCTTGTGACCTTGACCTTGGAGATTGACCTACTTTTGAAAAACTTTAACCTTGGCCATATTTTTTGAATGGTAAGTGATAGGGCTTTGATATTTCACATGTGTATTCCTTGTGACAAGACGTTTCCATGGATACCAAAATTTTTGACCTTGTGACCTTGACCTTGGAGATTGACCTACTTTTGAAAAACTTTAACCTTGGCCATATTTTTTGAATGGTAAGTGATAGGGCTTTGATATTTCACATGTGTATTCCTTGTGACAAGACGTTTCCATGGATACCAAAATTTTTGACCTTGTGACCTTGACCTTGGAGATGATTGACCTACTTTTGAAAAACTTTAACCTTGGCCATATTTTTAGATTGGTAAGTGATAGGGCTTTGATATTTCACATGTGCATTCCTTGTGATAAGACCTTTCATGCTGTACCATAAATTTTGACCTAGTGACCTTGACCTTGAAATTTTACCTACTTTTCAAAAACTTTAACTTGGGCCATATTTTTTGAATGGTAAGTGATAGGGCTTTGATATTTCACATGTGCATTCCTTGTGATAAGACCTTTCATGCCGTACCATAAATTTTGACCTAGTGACCTTGACCTTGAAATTTTACCTACTTTTTAGCTCGCCGGGACGAATGTCCGGAGAGCTATTGTCATACCCCCGGTGTCGGCGTCTGCGTTGGCGTTGGCGTGCGCGTGCACAAAAACTTTAACCTTGCTTATAACTTTTAAACCAATACAGATTGGGCTTTCATATTTCACATGTGCATTCCTTGTGACAAGACCTTTCCATGGATACCAAAATTTTTGACCTTGTGACCTTGACCTTGGAGATTGACCTACTTTTGAAAAACTTTAACCTTGGCCATATTTTTTGAATGTTAAGTGATAGGGCTTTGATATTTCACATGTGTATTTCTTGTGACAAGACCTTTCCATGGATACCAAAATTTTTGACCTTGTGACCTTGAATTTGGAGATTGACCTACTTTTGAAAAACTTTAACCTTGGCCATATTTTTTGAATGGTAAGTGATAGGGCTTTGATATTTCACATGTGTATTCCTTGTGACAAGACCTTTCCATGGATACCAAAATTTTTGACCTTGTGACCTTGACCTTGGAGATTGACCTACTTTTGAAAAACTTTAACCTTGGCCATATTTTTTTGAATGGTAAGTGATAGGGCTTTGATATTTCACATGTGTATTCCTTGTGACAAGACGTTTCCATGGATACCAAAATTTTTGACCTTGTGACCTTGACCTTGGAGATGATTGACCTACTTTTGAAAAACTCTAACCTTGGCCATATTTTTTGATTGGTAAGTGATAGGGCTTTGATATTTCACATGTGCATTCCTTGTGATAAGACCTTTCATGCCGTACCATAAATTTTGACCTAGTGACCTTGACCTTGAAATTTTACCTACTTTTCAAAAACTTTAACTTGGGCCATATTTTTTGAATGGTAAGTGATAGGGCTTTGATATTTCACATGTGCATTCCTTGTGATAAGACCTTTCATGCCGTACCATAAATTTTGACCTAGTGACCTTGACCTTGAAATTTTACCTACTTTTCAAAAACTTTAACTTGTTAATCAGAGGAGTTATTTATTGATGTTGTTGCAATTTACATATGGTTGCCACCGGCGAGCTATGTTGTCATTCTGACAAGTCTGGTTTGAAATGTCAATACACTGAAATATTTCTTTAATTAAAATGTCCATTGTTAATGTAAGAAAGATCTTGAAAACGAAAAAGAAGTTGCCATTTTGGTTACGAGTTGTCTTGTTACGAGTTGTCTTGGTGACGAAGTGTCCTGATACCGAAACGAGCACCCCGTCACACCCACTTAGAGGGCGCTGCGAAAATGGAACATAATTTCGCGGGAAATCGACTCGAATATAGACATCTGCACTATAAAAGTCCGAAAACCAATCAGTTCCGAATGTCGGTGTAGGATCACATAGAGTTCCGAATAAACGCGGGAAACATAGCGTACCTTGACTGTCAGAGCGACAAGATGGCGAAAAGAAAGCTGTTCGACGACGACGTAATGACAGGCTACCTGTTACAAATATCAAAAGTAGAAACATCTGCTAGTGGAAAAACAAAGTATTTCTCGGCCCTTCTACAAAATGACAAAAATGAAGCACGCAGGCTTGTGTGTTTTCATTCTGAAAAACACGAGCTATTCGTAAGAGCCAAAGAAATTGACAGGCCTGTGCGTCTACATAAAGCCAAACTTACGTCTGGAAGAGATGGGATGGAAGTGAGGTTTCAGAGAGAGAGTTCTCTTGAGATTTTACAAGCCCCAATTTCTTTTCCAAAACTTCAAACACTTGGAGAATCATCAAGGGACGATGGCGGACCTAACCAACACTTGTGCGAATTAAAAACGGAAAACATGAGGGTAAATATCCATGTCCTATTCCAATATTATATTTTTATAACCGGGTGACCCCCTAATTGGAGATTTGGGGGCAAATAGTTATTGGTTTGTCTGTCCGCAAGATGCAATATGACATGAGAATTGTACCTATACTTCGAGGCCAAAATATCAAACGCCAAGGTCACGAGGTCATATCTCTAGAATGGTTGTAACACAACATCTCCATTAATTAAACTCCCAGATTTCATATGTAGATACAGTATGACCAAGGGATGATACCTATACTTTTTGTGGTATGAAGGTCAAGGTCAGAGGTCAAATTGTTGATTATAGCTTTAAACAGTGGTTGTAACACGATTTTTCGCTTAATTTTACTGGTACTGCTGCAGTAATTTATACAAAGATACAGTATGGTGCAAGGTTAAAGGCTTTAAAGGTCAAATTCCTTTAAATTTCAATCTTTTGATCAAAACTTCCTTTATCGAAAATTCCTGCAGCGGGGCCCTCCCTGACAGAGTCCGTTTTCTAGTTATTTCTGGCTACATATCAGTGGGGCCCTTTTTGACTTGGTCAATGTTCTATTTTTTTTTATAAATAGAACACAGAAACGTCATTAAACATACATTATTTGCACATATTTACCTTCTTTTATTCTTTCCCGAGGGCAAGCTACTGTCTCTTCAGAAACAACATTTTCAATAAAATGCATGTAGTTTGATCGATCTTGTTAATAAGCTGTAACTGGTAATGTAAACATTGTTTCTTACAGCAAGCATTCTCTCTCCACGATGATATACCATTCAGATTCTTAACATCTGCTTTAACATACTGGTATATTCTTTTGTAGTGTGCAAGCTTAACATTATACAATTCCATTTTAATTCCGTATTTAACGTATAAGGCCATAATTAAAAAATTGTTTGTTTCCCCTCGCCCCGACCGGGTCAGGAAAAACGCCGCCGAGTCAGATTTTTTTATAGCCAAAAAGTCTGATTTTTTTTTTTCAGAAATCGAATCACGGCTATGTCCATTTTCAGTTTCAACGTTACAATATTGTATCCAAATAGAATTGTAAATCATCTCAATAGCTTTCTCATTCTTGCACTATTATAAGAAATCTTGCTGTAAACCGCCCGTCCCCCCATTCCCGTTGGCTTTGAACCGTCAGTTTACGTAATATTGGTACATCGATCATTATGTCTCTCTATCATGCCTATTGTAAATATCCTCCCAAAGTTTTTGAGAACACTGAGCATATCATGATAGACGAGCGCTCGGTCTACGGATGCAAAATTTCAAACAAGCATGTGCCTATTTCGAATTCTGCGAGTGCGACAGGTATTGTGGGCTCCCATCTTTACATGTATACGCATGTGCCCAATCTAGTTCCTCAACTTATGAAATATCTCGTTTCACGGATAGGCGTTTGAACGCTATGAAGACCCATCGCTTATTTGGAAGGATCCGCTGAGTGGGCCAAAATTCAGACAATATCTAAATGCATGAAATCGAGTGAATAAGAAAACTACTACCTGATCAAAGTACTCGGTTATTATGATTGACCTACATTTCTCTAGCGGTTGTCGGCGGTCCGTGCTAACTTTTTGCATCGTGAATGATCAATAGACTCAATATTACAATGAATTTTTGGTGTGTTCTTATAATTATTTTTCACTTACGCTGTTTACATACAATAAACAGACCGAGAAAGAAAGGTATACAAACTTATTTCATTTTTATCATGCACTGGAAAACGCCGGTCATTTATAGTCCGTGACTCGTGGTTGCGTGTGGTCAATATCTATACAAATTCAATATTTACAAGTCGTAAAAAAGTCGAGATGTAATCGTTCTAAAGTATATCTTATTCTCGCAGATTTGACGTTGCCGTAAAATGACCCGTTACGCCACGCTGAAACACTTGATGCACCTGTTGCGGAAATATTTATCGAGTATCTTGGGACAATTTTGTGTATATAGAATAGGTTTTATAGATAAACATTTCATACTTAACCAGCGATAGAAATTGAGACACAACGGATATTTTGAGCTCGCCGGGACGACAGTCCGAGCTAATGCCATACCCTTGGCGTCGTCCGTAGAAAAAGCTTTAACCTGGGCTATATCTCTACAACCATAAGGGGTAGGGCTTTCATATTTCACATGTAGATACCTTGTGACGAGACCTTTCATTTGAAAACATGATCTTTGACCTAGTGACCTTGGACTTTGACCTACTTTTCAAAAACCTTAAAGTGTGCTATATTTCTTCAACCATAAGGGGTAGGGCTTTCATATTTCACAAGTACATACCTTATGATGATATCTTTCATTTGAGATCATGACCTCTTGACCTTGAACTTTGTTCTACTTTTACATTTAACATGGGCTATATCTCTTGAACTATAAGGGGTAGGGCTTTTATATTTCACATGTAGATTTCTTCTGACGGGACCTTTCATTTGAGACCATGACCTTTGACCCAGTGACGTTGACCTTGGACTTTGACCTTAACCATTAACTATTCAATTACTCATACTTTGGCTGTATCTTTAGCTCTCTAACGGATGAGACTAACATTAGATGCATAGAATCCTTATGACAATACTTTTTGTATTTTGGAAGTTATTTGATTTTGACAAAAACCTGCAACGGCGAGCTATGTAATCTTTGATTACCCAATGTTTTACGGAAAGCAGGCGGCGATTTTACCCGAAGTAAGAGGTGAGAAATCGCCGGCTGCCAGCTCTTAGTCTTTATCATATCAATTAGAAACACAGAGTGTGACTGCGCAGCTGTAAGGAGTCCGGTAATGTGCAATTTGGATTCAAAAGTCTTTAAACATATTTGATACAGGTAGTTGTGGCAGCAAAAAAAAAAAGGTACCCGCCTGCCGGGTCACTTGAAAAAAAAAACAGACCCGGGGGGAGGGGAAACAAACAATATAATTTTTTAATTGTGGCCTAAACACTCACCTGAATAAATTACTATACCAAAAGCTTGGCAATGTCATTGGAAAGTACGTTGAGAAAATGAGCAATCGTGTAGCATACATACATGTATTAATTAAAACTACTGCATGCCAAAGCCATCAATTTTGCTAGTATCATCTTCTCGTAAATTACATGCATATGAGATTGTCTTTGACCACCCCTCTGTACTTCCTTATCAGCTAGACATCCAAACTTTATACACATACAAGTATACATAACATTATTTGAATATTATTTTATTTTATTGCATCTACCAGTGAATTGATTCCCTCTTTTAGTATTTTTTTTTTCGGGCAAACCAAAACCAGATTTCTTATATGGTTGCCTGTCGGACAACCTCGATTTCTCATGAATTTCAAACCCTGTTAATGTTAATCATGATATAAGTATTCTTTATCTTCATCTTTTAGGTTACAGTGAAGGTGAAAATAGTTGGTTTCCTCACAAATAAAAAGGAATCACCAACAAAATATGGATTAAAATATACCAGAGAAGCTGCAGTTGCTGACCCAACAAAGTCCATGAGGATTACATTTTGGGGAGACACCTCAGAATTGGTTCAAACCGGTAAATCATACCTGATATCACATGTCTCAACCAGAATGTTTAATGGTGAACTGACGTTAAACACAACAATGTCAACCAAAATTTCTCAAATAGAAGACGTAGAGGACCCAAAAGAAGACCTCACTTTCATTGAAGAAAAGGAAGAAATAATCTCAATAAGCCAAATCAAGATAACACAAAATTACAAATGTTGCAATACCTCGTGCAATAAGACCATCCCAGAAATTGACTTTCAGAATTCATTCATACGTTGCCAAGCTTGCCAAATGAAACAAAGCATAAAGAAAATGAAAAGAGCAACAACCGCATTTCCCAATGTAACTCTGGAAAATTCTACAACAACAAAATTTGTAATCTTTGAAGAAGCATTGCACAAATTCCTTGATTTGGAAAAAAATGCACAATTACTAGAAAATCCAGACCAACTGGAAGATCACCTCTTGGAGATTGAACAATTCAAAGTGTCCCATCAAAGCCACAGTGATGTACTCTCTAAAATCAACAGAATTGCGGTCTCTAGTCAGTCAGAGTGATACTGAAATTTCACGAACTTGCATAAATAATATGTGTTATAGACTGCATACTGCTGTTTACACATTCTTCGTTTAATCTT
This sequence comes from Pinctada imbricata, assembly GCA_033119305.1. Lineage (NCBI taxonomy): Eukaryota > Metazoa > Mollusca > Bivalvia > Pterioida > Pteriidae > Pinctada > Pinctada imbricata. The sequence continues at coordinate 56,690,004 of VSWD01000001.1, forward strand.
TAATTTTCATTATTACGTAGAGAAGTAACCTTTTTCGCATTTTTTTCCTATACATGTAATATAGGCATTTTTCAAAATATGAAATTATCACTGTATAAATCATAATTTTGTAAATTACAGAGAGTTACTCAGTATACATTTATACATATACAGGTACATTTGAGCTGCTGTTCTATCATATTAAAGTTACTTCCCTTAGGCCAAAAAAAAAAAAGATTAGTCCTGTTTCCTGCCTCCTTGCCAAAAAATACTGGGTAGGTAGGTCGGGGAAAAAATTTATTTTACCAAAAAAAATTATTTTGCATTTTGACCAATTCTGCTGTAAATGCAACCATATATACAATTCCACAGACATATGTAGTCTGCAGTCTTCTTTGATTGTACAATGTGACTCATCTGTATCACGACTAACAGTTAAATAACACTCCAAAACAGAAATATACAAGACATAGCAACATAACACTGTCAACTTGGGCCATTTATTAACATCTGTTAGTTAATTTTTCCCATATGTTCAGGCATGATAAAAACTTTAGGATCGTGTGGAAAAAAAGTAGGGTCGGTCTGGAGGCAGGAAACAGGACTATTTTTATTTTAGGCCTTAGATCAACAAGAGTATCAGTGAAACTGATGTATGTCAGTTTAATCCACAAAATTGTTAAAGAGTATTCTTCCTTTGCTTTTTGGCCGGATTGTGGAGCAAAACCGGTCTATGAAATAGTGAAGTCTGTCCGTTAGTCAGTCAGTTTATCAACCTGTCTGCATCAATTAACATTTTGGTTCAGCTGTTGCGTTTAAGTCTGGAAGAAAGTTGTTTGTGGTAGCAACTACGGTACTAACTTTTCTTAATGATAGACCATGATGAATCAAATTCAATAATTTTTATGCCCCCGTATCGATAGATCGGGGCATATTGTTTTCATCCTGTCTGTCTGTCTGTCTGTTGTCAACTTTAACCTCGGCCATAACTTTTGAACCTTAAGAGATAGGAACTTCATATTTGGCATGCATACTCAACTACCTTCAAGATAGAAATTATCTGTTTACGTTTAAGTCTTTTGTCAGAATACCATTAAGTCACATTGCTTCGCAATCTGGCCATACCATCTTTAGCGGTTTCGTGTAACACAAAACCCATGTCATTGATAAAACTATTGGTTGTATAATTTAGTATCTTGATACTAATCACATTACAAGGGGAGGAATGTCAACAGAATGTCTGTTATGTCCTGATAGTATGGACAATGAAGATACATACTTTTAACATGCTTTAATTATGTTCATAGTTTGGGTTTTGTTATATATATATATGTATAACTTACAACTGTGATGATTACAGTTTGTATATTTAGTTCCCTTTTTAGCTCTACTGGTCAAAGACCAGTCGAGCTTATGCGATACCATGTTGTCCGGCGTCTGTCCGTCCGTCTGTCTGTAAACAATTTTCTCGTGATCGCAACTCCTCTGAAACCATAAATGATAGAAACCTAATTCTTTTTGTATTTAGTTTGGTCTATGGTCTAGTTGTGCACCTGATATTTTGTTTGAGCCCCTGACCCCCAGGTTCTTCAAAAATGGGTGTGGTCATTTTTCCTATATAAAGTCTATGTAATCTTGTGAATACCAATTCTCAGAAAGTATAGTTGATTGAGAGTTACTTCTATTTGCATTATAATCAGTCTCTGGTCATGTTGAGTACCTGATATTTTGTTTGAGTCCCTGACCCCTAGGGTCTTCAAAAATGGGTGTGGTCATTTTTCCTATATAAAGTCTATGTAATCTTGTGAACACCAATTCTAGGAAAGTATAATTGATTGAGAGTTACTTCTTTTTTCATTTTAATCAGTCTCTGGTTATGTTGAGTAAATGATATTTTGTTTGAGCCCCTGACCCCCAGGGTCTTCAAAAATGGGTGTGGTCATTTTTCCTCTTTAAAGTCTATGTAGTCTTGTGAACACCAATTCTCAGAAAGTATAATTGATTGAGAGTTGCTTCTTTTTGCATAATAACCAGTCTCTGGTCATGTTGAGTACCTGATATTTCGTTTGAGCCCCTGACCCCCAGGGACTTCAAAAATGGGTGTGGTCATTTTTCATATGTATAGTCTATGTAATCTTGTGAACACCAATTCTCAGAATGTATGATTTATTGAGAGTTACTTCTTTTTACATAATAACCAGTCTCTGGTCATGTTGAGTAGTTGATATTTCGTTTGAGCCCCTGACTCCCAGGGTCTTCAAAAATGGGTGTGGTCATTTTCCTATATATAGTCTATGTAATCTTGTGAACACCAATTCTCAGAAAGTATAATTGATTTAGAGTTACTTCTTTTTACATTATAAACAGTCTCTGGTCATGTTGAGTACCTGATATTTTGTTTGAGCCCCTGACTCCCAGGGTCTTAAAAAATGGTTGTGGTCATTTTTCCTATATAAAGTTTATGTAATCTTGTGATCACCAATTCTCAGAAAGTTTAATCTATTGAGAGTTACTTCTTTTTGCATTATAATCAGTCTCTGGTTATGTTGAGTACCTGATACTTTGTTTGATCCCAAGACCCCGAGGGTATTCAAAATGGGTGTGGTCATTTTCTACTATCTTGTGAACACTATTTCCCAGAAAGTATAATTGATAGAGAGTTAATTCTTTTTGCATTGGAATCATTCTCTTGTGGTGTTGAGTACCTGATATTCTGTTTGAGCCCCTGACCCCCAGGGTATTCGAAAATGGGTGTGGTCATTTCCTCCTATATACTCTATGTAATCTTGTGAACACAAATTCTCAGAAAGATTGATTGATAGAAGGATTCTTCTTTTGTCAATCAAAAAAATTCTGTGGATTAGTTGTGTATAGGAGATACTTTTTAAGCCTTAAAGATACTACTTTGTAAAAGGACCTCGCATATACCGATACACGTTCCCCAGAATACAGACTACAAGGAGTCATCTTGGACATTTCTACTTTTCGTTTATTTCAAGCAGTTAGATCAGATAAATCAGAGGAGAAAACAAACCGCCCTTTCATTAAAGTAAGATTTGCAAACAAAGGTATTGATAACTTGAATCTTGGTCAAATTTTGAATCACAAAACTGTCACAGAAAAAATCCCACCATATTTCAAAAGAAAAGAAACTCCTTGTATTTCCTATAGCTACACACCAACAGTTGCATCTAAAATTTACAATTACAAACGATTCCTGCAGTGTATTGATTTAAGTAATCCCTCACTACATCCACTTCCCTGCGAATGTTCTTCATCGGATTTCAACTACTCTCCTTGTGGACACGTTATTACTGGTGACCTTAGTATAGTCAAGAACGACAAGTTGAGAGAATTGTTAAAAAAGGGTCCCAAATACAGAGAAAGTATGTCCTTTACATGGAACCAAAATGTCAAAATTATCATGGACTCTTGTGAGGAATATGCAAGACGTTGGGCAAAGAAAGAGGATGTACAGCTCGACACCCTTTCCGAATGGATAAAATCAATCAGAGGGTTACTTTTATCTAGAATTAACCGATTAAAATCAACTGTGAACACCAGATTCGTGTCTATATTTAAAGACCCTGATGTTATCACAGAACTCACCTACCTCCAAGAACATTATGTCATCACACCAGCGGACAAAGCCTCAAATAATTACACATTTACTTGCAAAAAGTACTATTTCGACAGTCTAGTTAAAGAGTTGGGTTTAAATTCGACACCTGGAAATCCCACTTACACCCCAACAAACCTTTCTGCCTCTGAAATAATAGATAACCACAAATCAGCTCTTGCTTCCTTTGGCTTCGACACTACCAATTTAGATTTAGATTTACCATACTTATACTGCATACCTAAAATGCATAAGAATCCGTACAAACAACGTTTCATCGCTGGTTCCTCAAAATGTTCTACCAAATCTGTATCGATCTTACTCACCAAAGTTTTATCTGAAATCAAATCTGGGCTACAAAAATATTGTTCGACAGTATATTCTCGCAGTAGTATCAACCAGATGTGGATTTTAAGGAATTCGAAGGAACTTTTAGAACATCTGAAATCCACTCATTTTAGTAGAGTCCATTCGATCAAAGCCTTTGATTTTTCGACACTTTACACTACAATTCCACATTCTAAATTGAAAGAAAGACTCGCAAAAATTATAAATAATGCGTTTACAAGTAAGAACGGTAATCGCAAATACAAATTTATTGTTGTTAACTATGACAAAACCTACTTTGTAAAAGAAAAGTCAGATTCTGAAAATAAGTACACTGAAACAGACATTATTCAGATGTTAAACTTTCTGATCGACAACATTTTTGTGGTGTTTGGAGGAAAGGTCTTCCAGCAAATTGTCGGAATTCCAATGGGTACCAATTGTGCCCCACTCCTTGCCGACATTTTCCTTCATACGAAGCTGAATTCATTCAATCTTTGGTCTCTGAAGGGAAAAGAAACTTAGCTTCTGATTTCAACTTCACTTACAGATACATAGACGATGTGTTGTCCATCAATAATCCAAAATTCGCGGATTACCTGAGCAGTATCTATCCTTCGGAGCTTGAAGTCAAAGAAACTACAGAGACAAATAATTCAGCATCCTATTTGGACATAATGTTGTCCTACGACACTGATGGTCACATGAACACCTCACTCTATGACAAACGTGACGACTTCAATTTCAGCATTACGAACTTTCCTTTTCTGAGTAGCAACATCCCTTCATCGCCTGCTTATGGCGTGTTCATATCTCAGTTGATACGCTATGCCAGAGCAAGTACCAAATATACGGATTTTGTTCTGAGAGCTAGGCATCTTTCAGATAAGCTTCTCAGTCAGGGATATGTTTGTGACCGACTAACATCGTCACTGAGGAAGTTCTACGGTCGATATGGGGAACTCGTCATACACTATGATGTCCCACTATCCAGAATGGTGGATGATATTCTGTCATAGACCATTTGAACCATCCAACCAAAGATTGTACTCTATATCTTCCAAAATGGAAGTAACCGGATGTGACAGTTCTACCGAATTGAAGCGACGGGTGTTGCATGCAAGCAGGAGATGCTTACTCTTCCTGGGCACCTGGTCTCACTCTCATATCGGGAGTTCGCTTCTTTTCATATGGTGGAGGTTTTTGTTTTTGTTTGCTTTGGTTCCTGTTTTGTCCTGATTTTGTTTGCCTTCGGTTTCTGATTTTCTGAATTATCGATTTTGTACTGTAGACAGGGATATGGTCATTATCCATATTTGTCATTTTAAGCCCCTGACTCCAGTGTCTTTGAAATTCGGTGTGGTCATTTTCTCATATATAAGTCTATGTAATCTTGTGAGCACCAGGTCTCGGAAATTATAACTGATGGAGAGTTAATTCTTTTTGCATTACATGTATTATGCATCTGTAATGTAGATGTACATGTGATATTTTGTGTAAGCCTCTCACCCCAGGGTCTTGGGCAATCATTGTCACTGTTGCTAATTTATTAAGGTGTGAATTTACTAAAACAGCCAGTAGAGCTTCAGTCTCATCAGAGACTTATTTTTTTCATATAAATCATAATATATCATAGTCAGAGTTTGCATTCTTGTATTATTTTTTATTGCATGTAATTTGCATCATCATACATTGTACATGTATTCACATGACAAGTGCTAAACACAATCTTGAAATTACACAATATGTTAACCAAATTCCAGAGGCATTTCATTGTATCAATAGCAATAGGATTGTCAAACTTTATATAACCTTTGTGTTTACATATACAAACTTATAGTTAAAAGTTCTAATTTGTGATTTCATCTTGTTGTTGATGGTTTGTTTTTTAGCTCTCCTGGTCGACACCAGTCGAGCTTATTTGATACCCTGATGTCTGTCCATCTGTCTGTAAACAATCACATCTCCTCCAAAACTATCCTTGACAGACAGTTTGTTATGGCCCGATGTTGTTCACCCTAGGGCCTAGTTGTGTATGTGTGATTTTGGTGCTCCACAAAAGGGTGTGTCCATAGAAAATTTTAATGGTTTCACCTTGTTCCCCTTAAGATGTAGATGACAAATATGGATAATGACCATATCCCTGTTTACAGCACAAAATCGATAATTCAGAAAATCAGAAACCGAGGTATACGAAATCAGGATAAAACAGGAACAAAAGCAAACAAACAAAAACCTCCATCATATGAAAAGAAGCGAACTCCCGATATGAGAGTGAGACCAGGTGCCCAGGAAGAGTAAGCATCTCCTGCTTGCATGCAACACCCGCCGCTTCAATTGGGTAGAACTGTCACATTCGGTAACTTCCATTTCGGAAGACTTAGAGTACAATCTTGGGTTGGATGGTTCAAATGGTCTACGACAGAATATCACCCATCATTCTGGAGAGTGGGACATCATAGTGTATGACGAGTTCCCCATATCGACCGTAGAACTTCCTCAGTGACGATGTTAGTCGGTCACAAGCATATCCCTGACTGAGAAGCTTATCTGAAAGACGCCTAGCTCTCAGAACAAAATCCGTATATTTGGTACTTGCTCTGGCATAGCGTATCAACTGAGATATGAACACGCCATAAGCAGGCGATGAAGGAATGTTGCTACTCAGAAAAGGAAAGTTTGTAATGCTGAAATTGAAGTCGTCACGTTTGTCATAGAGTGAGGTGTTCATGTGACCATCAGTGTCGTAGGACAACATTATGTCCAAATAGGATGCTGAATTATTTGTCTCTGTAGTTTCTTTGACTTCAAGCTCTGAAGGATAGATACTGCTCAGGAAATCCGCGAATTTTGGATTATTGATGGACAACACATCGTCTATGTATCTGTAAGTGAAGTTGAAGTCAGAAGCTAAGTATCTTTTCCCTTCAGAGACAAGAGATTGAATGAATTCAGCTTCGTACGAGTAAAGAAAAATGTCGGCAAGGAGTGGGGCACAATTGGTCCCCATTGGAATTCCGACAATTTGCTGGAAGACCTTTCCTCCAAACACCACAAAAATGTTGTCGATCAAAAAGTTTAACATCTGAATAATATCTGTTTCAGTGTACTTATTTTCAGAATCGGACTTTTCTTTTACAAAGTAGGTTTTGTCATAGTTCACAACAATAAATTTGTATTTGCGATTACCGTTCTTACTTGTAAACGCATTACTTATAATTTTTGCGAGTCTTTCTTTCAATTTAGAATGTGGAATTGTAGTGTAAAGTGTCGAAAAATCAAAGGCTTTGATCGAATGAACTTTACTAAAATTGATTTCAGATAAAACTTTGGTGAATAAGATCGATACAGATTTGGTAGAACATTTTGAGGAATCAGCGATGAAACGTTGTTTGTACGGATTCTTATGCATTTTAGGTATGCAGTATAAGTATGGTAAATCTAAATCTAAATTGTTAGTTTGGAAGCCAAAGGAAGCAAGAGCTGATTTGTGGTTATCTATTATTTCAGAGGCAGAAAGGTTTGTAGGGGTGTAAGTGGGATTTCCAGGTGTCGAATTTAAACCCAACTCTTTAACTAGACTGTCGAAATAGTACTTTTTGCAAGTAAATGTGTAATTATTTGAGGCTTTGTCCGCTGGTGTGATGACATAATGTTCTTGGAGGTAGGTGAGCTCTGTGATAACATCAGGGTCTTTAAATATAGACTCGAATCTGGTGTTCACAGTTGATTTTAATCGGTTTATTCTAGATAAAAGTAACCCTCTGATGGATTTTATCCATTCGGAAAGAGTGTCGAGCTGTACATCCTCTTTCTTTGCCCAGCGTCTTGCATATTCCTCACAAGAGTCCATGATAATTTTCAAATTTTGGTTCCATGTAAAGGACATACTTTCTCTGTATTTGGGACCCTTTTTTAACAATTCTCTCAACTTGTCGTTCTTGACTATACTAAGGTCACCAGTAATAACGTGTCCACAAGGAGAGTAGTTGAAATCCGATGAAGAACATTCGCAAGGAAGTGGATGTAGTGAGGGATTACTTAAATCAATACACTGCAGGAATCGTTTGTAATTGTAAATTTTAGATGCAACTGTTGGTGTGTAGCTATAGGAAATACAAGGAGTTTCTTTTCTTTTGAAATATGGTGGGATTTTTTCTGTGACAGTTTTGTGATTCAAAATTTGACCAAGATTCAAGTTATCAATAACTTTGTTTGCAAATCTTACTTTAATAAAAGGGCGGTTTGTTTTCTCCTCTGATTTATCTGATCTAACTGCTTGAAATAAACGAAAAGTAGAAATGTCCAAGATGACTCCTTGTAGTCTGTATTCTGGGGAACGTGTATCGGTATATGTGAGGTCCTTCGTATATTCGTAGATTTCGTGTAACCTCCGTAAAGGAACAGAGTATAATTTGGTACGAATATAATGCAGTCCTAGAGGCTCATTCAAAAACGGAACCAAGTCATCGAAGGAGAAATTATGTATCTCAGGCCTATTATATTTTCGAATGCCATGACTTCGAGGTCTTCTTTGTGGTCTGTTGAATAAGCTAGTCACATTTACAGATTGACAACCGGGACTTGTTAAGTTTCCTATAGTGCTGATGTTATCGTTGCACCCATAGGGCGCTGCAGTGTTAAGATTTTTTATCCAGAACTCTTCTCTGTTGCGACGGAAAGGTGTGCTCAAATTTGGATTGTTTGTGGGGTGATATATTTTCTCCAGGATTCTGACTCTCATAGATAAAACAGAATGATCCGCCTGGTCAAAATGGCGATAAAGAAGTTGACTTCCTTTATTATTTATTTTTGACCGGTGTCCTGACATTCTTTTTCGGAGCTGACCTTTGGTTTCACCCACATAAATCAATCCACAAAGTGAGCACTCTATTCCGTACACAACATTAGATGTCATGCAGTTAAGGTTTTCAAAACTATGCGTGTTAAATGTTTGTTTTGTAAGATTACTTGAGAATGAAGTGTCTGTTATTAGGATGTTACAAGTTTTGCAGTTCTTTATGCCGCACTTAGAAATTGAGCGATCGCTTGGTGAAAATTGGTGCTCTTTTAGTATATCGACCACTTCAATCTTACAGGGCTTGATTTTAATATACCCATCTGCATGTTTATACCAAAACTCATGGTTGTTACTTACTACAAATGTCTCATCTCTTATGTCGTGTAAACTAATTCTGGGGACACCTAAGTTACCTGTTGCGTATGTGTCCGTAGACGCAACAGGTTGGGGCCTTTTTATAGTGGGCGACGCCCCAGCCACTTTGTAGTTCTCTTGAGTTCGATCCATTTAAGCAAAGGACTGCCCGACAAGTGCCCTCGGGGACAATTTGTCCACCAGCAGTGACACATGAACAGTGGTAAAAATGACAAATATGGATGACCATATCCCTGTATGTGCATGTATAATTTAGGTGATGATCCTCCCTCAGGAGGCCCAGAAATGGGTGTGGTCAGTTTTCCTTATATAAGCATGTGTAAATATTGTTATTGCATCTCCTGCAAGACTATCAGTGTTGAGAAACCTTTTAATGGTCCCATCCTGTTCCCATTAGGATGTAGATCTGCATTAGTAATTTTCGTGATGATCCTCCCTCAAGGGGCTCAGAAATGGTCGTGGTCAGTTTTCCTTATATAATTCTCTGTAAATCTCGTTCCCGCATCTCCTCCAAAACTATCATTGACAGAAACCTTTGAATAAGTCCCCTATCGGCTTCGCTGAAGGGAACTCATATTTTGAAGTCCGTCTGTCTGTTTGTCCCGGTTAAGTTTTCTGGACTTATTTCTGCCATTTTACAATGTATCAAAATGATATTCGGTACATGACTGTACATTTGTAAATTACAGATCAAGTTTGAGTTTCATAACTTTCGACAGAGTTATGGCCCTTGGACTCAGAAATATTCACTCAAATATCAGTTTTACAAACTTTTTTCAGTCATTCTCCCATGCATTCAAATGATATTCTGTACAACGGTGTATATTGGTAAGTTACAGATCAAATTCGAAATTCATAAAATTTGACCCACTTTCAACAGAGTTATGGCCCTTGGACTTGCAGATTTTCACTCAAATGTTAGTTTCCCAGACTTTTTAGTTGTGCCCCTTGAACTTAAAAAATTCCTTGAATTCTCAGTTTCCGCTCATTATCTTGATAAAGGCTTGATGGATCCAAATGATATTTGGTTTACAGTTGTATTATTGGGAGATGCAGGTCAAGTTCGAATATGGGTCCTGTCCAATTATTATTGGAGGAGTTATTGCCCTTGAACTTAGGGAATCTCTTGAAAATGACAATTTCCGCTCATTATCTTGATGAAGGTTTGATGAATCCAAATGATATTTGGTATACAGATATATCATGTGGGGATGCAAGTCAAATTCAAATATATATGGGTGCTTTCTGATTATTATTGGAGGTGTTATTGCCCTCGAACTTAGAAAATTTCCTGAATATGACAGTTTCCACTCATTATCGTGATGAAAATTTGATGGATCCAAATGATATTTGGTATACAGATGCATTATGGGGAGATGCACGTCAAGTTCAAATATGGGTGCTATCCAATTATTATTGGAGGACTTATTGCCCTTGAACTTAGGAAATCTCTTGAAAATGGCAGTTTCCACTCGTTATCTTCATGAAGGTTGGATGGATCCAAATGATATTTCGTATACAGATATATCATGGGGTAATGCATGTCAAATTCGAATATGGGTGCTCTCTGATTATTATTGGAGGAGTTATTGCCCTTGAACTTTCAAAATTTCCTGAAAATGACAGTTTCTGCTCATTATCGTGATGAAAATTTGATGGATCCAAATGATATTTGGTATACAGATGTATTATGGGGAGATGCAGGTCAAGTTCGAATATGGGTGCTGTCTCATTATTATTGTAGGAGTTATTGCCCTTGAACTTAAAAGATTTTTGGAAAATTACACTTTCTGCTCATTATCTTGAAGGTTTGATGGATCCAAATGATATTTGGTACACAGATGAAGATATGCAATTCTTTTTAGAATATGGGTAGGTGTGATATGCTAATGGTTCCCTACAAGTAATGTTGTTTTTCATCAAGATCCGTCAACAAGTGTCGCCACCCGGGGCAAAGTAGGTCACAGGGTTCTTTGACAAACTACTTCTTCAGAGTCCAAGCATATATCAACAAACCGAAGGCATCAGAATGATCTAGAGGGATCTCTTAAGAAGTATTCCTGTTTTTAGTTCCACTCTGAAGTCAAATTTTTTATGTCTTTTCGGACTTTGTCAGAAATGGACATTTTCATACTATTTCCTGAACTAACACATTGAAAGCATGTCTTTGAGACCTAAGGAGCTGATAAGATAAGGCGTAAAATCTGCCCTGAAAAAGTGGAATTTTCAAAATAGGAACTTCAAAAAAATTCTTTCACAAAATTGATGCCAGTTCTTGGTTTCATCATAATCAGCAGTTGCATAAGATTTATCATGCATAGTTTTCCTAAATTTTGGGGCAAAATATGTCTTTTTTCTATAGAAACCAATGGAAAATGGAAAAGTTTTTTAAAACACTGTTCCCCCCTCAGCTACAGAACGCCACTTTTACAGAAAATGTATATCACTAATACATATCTTTTGACAAAGTGGGGTTCTGTAGCTAAGGGGGGAACGATGCCCCAGAGACAAAAAACTGAAAAAGGGAGGGTGGGGGGGGGGGCTTTTTACAACTCTGTGTTTAAGGCCATAATATAAGCAAAATTTGATTTTTTCCCTTTTAAAGTCATTCATTTATTTATTCTAAACATGTTCACATGAAATGCACAAGATTTTGGAATGTAATAAACAGGGGTGTGCAGTTTATTTCTACACAATGTGTATTTCACGGTAAAAAGCCTACATTGTAGTCAATGAATACGAAATACAACGATATTTCAGACTCAAGATTTTAAAATTTATGGCAAAAATTGATACCAGTCTTTTGAATTTAATTTCTAGTATCTTGTTCAGACTATCATTATGTTTTAAAGTTTATAGATATCCATATTAGCCAGATTGTTCTTAATTTTCAACGTTTTTTGATCGATATTGGCTTCTTTTCAACATGGCTACCCCCTACTCTTTAGACTGTAATTTAAGTATCTAGAAATAAGCTTACCAAAATAAAAGTTGTATGAGGAATCTCCAAATACATTACATTTTAGTAATTATCAAGTTTTTCTTGCATACAGATCATTATGTAGAAGAAATACTTGACGAGATTCAGGACTAAATACAGCCCTTATCTTATCAGCTCCTTTGCTGTTATATTAATCACACTTGATGCCATTAATATAATGCTTTCATACAGATTCTGTGCCAAAATATTTTTTTGGATTTTTTTTTTACATGACTTTAAGGAAGGACCACACTAACAATCACCATTACAATGTGCATGTATTCAGTCATTCAGCAAAAGTGACATGGTTCTCAGGGGAGCGATATAGGCCCACTTGGACCTCTTGTTTTTGTTCTTTTTTGTACTTTGTGTTCGAACGGAATGAGGGACGTACTGTCCCTTGTTCCGTCTGGATACAAGTACATATTCGTGAATCCAGAGGGCTCAAGGGATGTGCTGTCCCTTCCGCTTGGTTTAAACACGTTTAGTGTCGTGGTCGCTTGTACCTTTTTTGTGCTTTTATATCTTTTTTTTCCAAGCGACGTGCATTCGCCCTTTGTTGGGCTGATCCGACATTGTCTGAATAGTGAACGTGGTTGTTTTCACCTCTTTTGTGCTGTCTATATATATATATATATATATATATTTATATATATTTATAAAGTTAATTCCTATCGCCCTTTCTAATCAAAGAAACATACAAAGCATTACCTGGTGCAATGATTATTTTTTTTTTAACTTTTGCTGGCATTCTGCGTGACCAGATACAATATCTAAAATACAGAAAGAGGGTCAGGCTATTTATTTTCACCATTTTCTGGGTCAGAATAATAATTCCAAAAATCAAATTCATTGTGGTCCCCCGCTTTTGGGTGTTTGTCTTTAAAGAAATGCTTACAGACATCCCCCCATTCTTAAGTTTTAATAATATATCTCATGTATTATCAACATTCTAAATATGAAAGATTAACTCCAAGAAAAGGTCAAAAGGTCCAAACTTTTGTTTTGTTTCCAAGGGACAGGGCTTATGAAAAGGTATGCACATGTGAAATATTTAAAACCTATGATTTAAATTACCATCAAAAACTTATGGTCGAGGTTGAAGTTTTTAAATGTGGGTCAACCTCCATGGACAAGGTCACAAGGTCAGAACGTTGTTACCAACAGAAAGGTCTCATCACAAGGAAAACACATGTGAAATGTGAAAGCCCTATCGTTTTCCATTAAAAAGTTATGGACAAGGTTATAATTTTTTTGAAAAGTAGGTCGAACTCAAATGTCAAGGTCACAAGGTCAAAAATTTTGGTATCCATGCAAAGGTCTTGTCACAAGGAATACACATGTGAAATGTCAAAGCCCTATCACTTTCCATTCAAAGGTTATGGTCAAGGTTAAAGTTTTTAATAAGTAGGTCAAAGGTCAAGGTCACAAGGTCAAATATTTTGGTGTCCGTGGAAAGGTCTTGTCACAAGGAATACACATGTGAAATATCAAAGCCCTATCACTTACCATTCAAAAGTTATGGTCAAGGTTAAAGTTTTTAATAAGTAGGTCAAAGTCCAAGGTCAAGGTCACAAGGTCAAAATTTTGGTATCCATGGAAAGGTCTTGTCACAAGGAATACACATGTGAAATATCAAAGCCCTATCACTTACCATTCAAAAGTTATGCACAAGGTTAAAGTTTTTGTGACTGACGGACAGACGGACGGACAGACGAACCGATTTTAATATCGCGAAAGCGGGGGACAAAAATTGCAAGCCCTCCTCTCTTCCACCTTCAGGTACAAGTATAGTAAATCATTTATTTTTTTGCTCTAATGGTGAAAGACCAGTCGAGCTCATGCGATTGCTCTGTATCTGGGCCCAGCGTCCGGCCGTCTGTTTGTCTGTCTGTCCGTTAAATGAATCTTAAGTTCTTTTTTCATGATAATGGGCCTCTGGTCTAGTTGATCACCTGATATTTTGTTTGAGCCCCTGACTCCCAGGGTATTGGAAAATGGGTGTGGTCATTTTCTCCAGTATAATTCTATGTAATATTGTGAGCACCAATTCTCAGAAAGTATCATTAATAGAAAGATCATTCGTTTAGCATTATTATCAAAGCCAAAACAATGGGTCCAAGCTGAATTTTATGGGTCCCAAGTACTATAAACCGTCTATTCTTCGCTACGTCTTAAGCTCGCGAGCAGAAGTGATATGAATGGCTTGCTGCGTTTTATGTTCACGAGATCATTATGTTCCAGAAAAAAAATTAGAGATAAAACATGTATCTCACAAAGTTCAATCTAACAGTAAAATTTGCCAATTAAGTAATTGTTGCTTATTTAGCTGCTTTATTTACGCATGTGAGGCTTCGTGCATGTGTATAGTACAAACCAAACATATATGGTGTATGAAGACGGTACTTACTACAATTTGGTGTGAATTAAACGATTTGAATTTCTTGATTCATATTATCCTGCTAAATTTACCATGGCATGGAAGAATTTTTGAGTTACATGTACATGTATCTGAATCCGAATGATAAAAAGTTAGACTCGTATCGGATCGCATATAACTTTTATATCCAAACATTTTGATGCGCAACAATATTAGTTACACGGTTAGTTAGTGACCTGATAGTGACCTGATACGTTAAAATACATGGTGTGAAAAGAAAACCCGTATCGGGCGAGGCGTGTAACGAATTTATCACGTCGAAGACCTCTAACTGTATGTGTGGGGGTCTCTGTATCATACAATTCACGACGTCATAATAAACTACTCGCCCGATACGGATTTACAAGCCTGATACAGCTTTTTTACGGCGTCATATGACCATGATCTGACCAATCAGATTCCAACATTTTTGTCTGAGGCGTGATAATGTCTCATACAATACCACGGACATGATCAACCTTCTGTAAGGTTTAAAAGACCGGACAAAATATAAACACGAGACAGTAATTTCACATAAAAATTTCAAAGTCGAGAAAGATGAACTTAAGGGGACACATTGTATGAAAATGAATAATGCGTACGATGGGACGCAGCGATCTGGAATCAATGGGTTCTGGGTGATTTTCATGCGTCAGAGACGCAGGACGCAGAGGTAAATTAATCCCTGATGATAGCTCTTTTAAAATGGAAAAGATAAATAAATAAAAATTTGAGAATTCTATCACATTTAAAGAATATATGGAAATGATGATATGATAAAGCCACCTCTCCCAAGGGTGTTGTCTCTGGACCCCATAACCAAGCCTTTTGCCATAGACACCAAATTCTAAGCAAATACCTGTCATATACAAACTTGACAGAGTAAATACCCCAAAACCAAAGTTGGAAGAATGAAATGATGAGAGAATGGAATGACAGATAGTGTCAGAAAGATGCCAGGATGCAACCCTACAAGTATATGCCCTCCAGCCTTAATTATGGAAGCATAAATATGGTACTAAATAAACTTGACAGGTCTTTGACCAGTATGTCTTTCAAAAGTTTTATAATAATTTGTTTATGCAAACAATATTTTTTTAATTATCATATTGAAATGCTTTAAAAAGAGAAAATTTAAACATACCCGAATTCTTTCAAGCAAGCAGATGTTAGAGTTTGTGCCTGACTCAGAAACTTGTTCCATTTCATTCACTAGTGATGTTCTGCATTTCACACAGACACCTGAAACATAAACATGATAAAGGCATGCAAAACAATGTAGTTCTGTAATAGATTTTAAACATCATCAAACATGTACAGTTTATTTTCCAAATCTTAATTTCTACATGTTCTAAGGGGCAAATATCTCATTTTTAAAAGCTGAGATTATATAATGAGCAGTTTTATAACATTCTAAATTAGATTAATCATTTGATAAAAATATCATCATGAAAAAGACAAAATATTTGAAAATCAAAAACAATAAACACTCAATATCCACAAATTTTCGGCCACTCAGCCTACTTAGTGTTTATTGTTATTTATTACATTATATAAACTTCTGTAGGGTCAAAATGTCTATAAGGCTAAAAAATTGTTTGTTTCCACAGCAATCATCTGTTTCTGAGAAAATGTCTGGATAAATGAAATTCCAAATTATCCATTAATGGATTAATGAGCCATCACTGCATTCAAATGTCTTACCTGATCCAATACCAACATATCTATCCTTGGTCATAAAAAGGTACTTGGATTGATCTTTAGTAATTGTTCCTTTGGGCATACTTTTTTTACTGCTGCATAATGAGCAAGTTTTTCCACAGCTCCATCCATTGCCCAGTTTGTGCCTATGATTTGGACAGACTGTCAAACTACTGATGTCACTTGAATAAAGTCCACCTCGTACCAAAAGTAATTCTGCCTCCGAGGCAATTGTCTCGTGATTAATGTGACAATAAGACAGGTGTGTTGATACTGACTTGGTACACTCAGAGAGTGGAATGGTAACCAATGAAGAAATTTTTATGTTGGTACCACATATTATGCTTCCTCCTCCTATGGACTCGCCAAACGAACAAGATGACATTGTTCTAGTTCTGTAAAATGACAATAATAGGTGGAAATACAAATATATCACATATAGCACAAAGGGGAGGGGGTGCCATAAACCCCTCTCACACACTATCAGCGATCACAAATAATATCTGAAGTATCTGTCCAACATGTCCAATTGTACTGAAACACTTAGATGTTTCTACAATGTACATGTACTACATGTATTAGTAATTAGAATTAATTTGTTACTGACTGTCATCAGAGATTTGTCAGGTTGATCAAGCCCATAGAAGGCAATAAATCTATGTGGACTGTCAGTTACAAACCTAATAGTAGTTTTGTTTTGCCAAAATCTCCAGTTTTTTTTCTTTCGCTGCATAAATTTGACGTTGCAACACAACTCCTTTTACATGCGAATTCATTTATACGGCAATGTTGGAATTGCGGTCTATAGAAATTTAGACAGAGTTTATTTGACGCAATTTACTCTCTCTGATTGGTTCAAACTAGTCTGTGTCAAAATAAAGATACATATACAGATACTGAGAAAGTGTGTTGGGAGTGAAACAGGAACGAAAGTAATTCTGGCATTAACTCCCGCCACCTTCCAAGGAACAAAAGTAATTCTGGGATTAACCCCCTCCCCTCCACTTTTTGACATTCAATAATTCTGATTAAAACTTTATACTTTTTTTTCTGCCCATTTAAGAGGGGCCGAAACTCATTCCTATTTCATAATGATATATCATATATATCTGTCCCCCTTCATGGACAAATCGTGAAATATGAATTTAATAAACAACCCAATTTACCTGTAACTGCAGGTGTTAATTGAAAAAGTGACCAGCTGATCACAGCTGGATATTTAAAGTCCAATGTAATACACAGAACCAAATCGGTATCGGGTGATTCCCGCGTCAGCAATGAAAATGTTACACCTTCTAAAATTAAGCGACAAAGAGAAAAGTCTTCTCGTTAGAAAGAATACATAAAGTGTACTACTGCATTTAGGTGCGAATACAATTTACGACTGCATATTTTTTCTGATTGGTTGGAATGAAAATAGGTTCCGATTAATTACAAACTGTATACCTAGTACAAGTTTCATTAGTACGTGTACATTAGGGCTGTCATGGTTCAGCCTTTATTCGGTTAGGTTTGGTTCAGGAAAATGAACCTCAGTTTTTTTTTTTTTCGTTTTGGTTTGAGTTTGTGTTGTTTTATTCCATAAAAGAGTGAAATTTTGTAAAAATAACAAAGGAACAAATTATTTCTGTTTATTTTTCTGCTTTGAAAGCATTTTTCTGTGAGACCTTATCAACATTCAACAAAATAACCAAACTAGAACACTTAGAAGACTTCTTGGACAACATCTGTCAAACAAATTGGTGCCCATTTACAATCAAGAAGTGAAACATCCCAATTCATCGGTTGAAATGCAACAAAGTAGCCAACAAAAAAACCTAGAAAGAACCGTAATGAAATCCGTTAAGTGTGATCCAAATCAAACAGACCAAACTTGGACCGCGGGTAACCAAATTTTTGGTTAACCAAGACAGCCCTTCTATACATGTACATCACGACGTGTGTACTGTCATCAACATGATAACTGACAGGAAAGTCCCCCTGGGTCAAAGATGTTCCTATTGATATTGGGGTGAAAAGGTCAATGGTCAAGGTCCTAAGACTTTGATTATTGAAAAAAAAAGATTTAAAGTCATTGCCGAGTGTGTATTGCACCTATTGATATGAAACTTGAAAGGAATATTTACAATGAAAACAGAAGGGCTTCTATCGATTTCGTGGTCATAGGACCCTCACGGAGTCACCAAATTTTTAGTGTGTACGTGTCTATACCTAGGCATGATCATTATGTACACAAATGTTAATCCAATTATCTAATTAGCTATGAAAACAAGAAGCGTTGGTGGATAGGCCATGCCGTGTACATGGCATAATGCACTTTGAATAAAGTTAAATACTTTAATTCAGTGATTGGGATAAGCATGCGCCCTGCGCCATAGTCACATTCAATTCTAAAATGTCACATTAAAATTTGACTTAGTGCGCCAATGTGGCGCATTAAAGTTTTAAACAACTTATGGAAATCTTCTGTTCTTTTATTAAACGTGGTGATGACTTAACGATACCGACTTAACCATATCCACTTATCTAATGTTCTGCATGCGATTAAATTTGTTTACTTTTCGTATCAATTGATACACCAGACAGTAATTTGAAAGTGTCATTTATTCAAAACACCATCGTTTCCTATTGCAACAATCCCAATTTCAAAACTTTATACATGTATGTACGTACAAATGGACTTCATTAGTTATTATAAGACGAATCATGGACTTAATTTGTTCACAAAACGCTTTCATATAAAGTTTTGTCATTAGATTTGGATGTACCGTAGTTTACAACAGAGTGCATTTTTGGGGAGGGGGTGGGGGTTCAGGCAAATTTTGAATTATAAATTCAGGCATAAAGCATGCAACAAATCTTTAAGATGATCTTTTGAGACTGCTTTGGTCAAATGCGTCCTCTATTTCCCATGTTTAAGTACAGAAAATGTCGTATAGACATTTGGAGCGGCGGGTGATGCAGATCTATATATGTTCTTGATTGTTTGTTTGTTTTGGATTTTTTTGCTCATGGCACATTCATTTTCAACAATGGCGCATTCATTTTGTAAATGGCACATTGATGTTCCAGGATATGGGGCCATAGTCACATTCACCTGATTGCCTATCCCGATCACTGCTTTATCTGTAAATTTTCTTGTTGAAATTTGATGTTACATCTTAAAATTTTAGCGCATAACTTAATTTAGCCCAACCATACCTTTGCGCTAATGGCGCTCAAATAAATTGAGTGCTAAATATTTTCGTCTTACAGTATGAAGTAAAACAACTACTAAAGTTACATGTATCAGTGCATTTTGATCACTTTATAACCAATAACAGGTCATTTTGCAAATTTGGATATCCTACAATTTGCTTCAGATTCCAAATTCTGAGCAAAATGCTGCGACATTAGAGAGGTTTAGTTACAAGTTCTTTCTAGGTGTACGAAACTCGGCCCCCAAAACAAGGAAAAAAACACCTGGGGGGGGGGGGGGGTTCCATCATCTACCAGCAAAGACAAGTAAGATAAGTTGGCATGTCAATAACAGATAAACTATAAACTTAAGCTCTATATTTAGAACTCTTAATAAAGAAAAATATATTTCATATGTGAAAGGGGTGAGCAGCGTCGGTCAACAGTAAACACTCTGCCACTGGTAATTTTTTTTTATCAGTTCACATGCTGTATACACTATCTGGATAATAACGTTGCATGTAAAGCTAGAGTTTCTAACTTACCGATATGATAATAAAGCAGACAATGTCATCTGTCACCAAACTGCAGCAGAAATTGTTGTTTTCCATCACTGATCATTCCAGTTTCCCTCTTTTGTACAAATTTTCTTGTTTCCACACAGGAGAGTCCAAGCAAGGGAAGTAATCCCAAGTGTAATGAGCGCGAAATTGTACCTTTTTTAACTTGTGCATATCTGCACAAGGGTAATATGCTTACCCAAATTTATTTGTTTAATGTAACAACAGATGTGTAGTGGTCTTGCAATAAATCAGACATTTTCATAAAGCTGTCTGGATTTTTCAATAAATAGCTTAAACTTTTATGCATGTTTATACTATGAAAAGGAGTCTATATAACTCTTGCTTGTAAAGGAGAATAGAAATCTACATGTATTTTATATAAGAGGTGACTATAATATAGTTCCTGATAAAAGAAAGGAAATTAACATGCTAAAAAAATGAAATAGATAGTTTATAAACTCTACAGGAACATAAAGGACATTCTTCAACACATTTAACCTGTCTGGTGGTTGCTATGGAAACAGGGTTCAACTCGCCACTTAAATATCAATACAAATTATTTTTAGATCATTTACTACATGATATAAAAGAATTAGCAACATTTCTTTTTTCACACATTCAACTGTTATATAGCGTAAAGCTAAATGCTTACTGACTCAGCCTCTTAAGTCTTCCAATCTCATTGCGTCTTCTGTCAGCTCTCTTTTTCCTTTCGATTTCTCTTTTCTTCTCGTCCTCCTTTTCTTGCTGTTGTAATTTTCGCAGCCAAGTCTCCTTTTTCTGCCATTATTTTTATTTTTTCCTCCTCCACTTTTATATTCTGTAGCCAAAGATCCTCGAGAAAATCATGCGTATCTGGAGGACATTAATTAGTTATTTCTGCACGAAGTTCCTCGTCGATTTCCAAGTACATGGTGGACGACTTTATCCTCCAAAATTTGAATTTGCGCATTTAGATTATATTTACATGCATTCATAAGGCTTTATAAACTTTCAGATGGCTAAAATGGCCTTTTCTATGTAATTGATTGACCACATGTCAATTATGAATGAAGCTCAATTCGTCTAGGAACATTTTAAACTGGTTTGCAATGTATATAGAATCAATGACAAAACCTACTTTGTAAGAGAAAAGTCCGATTCTGTAAATAAGTATACTGTAGTATGTAGTAAGTATGTAGCCACGATGTCCAGCTAAAATACTTATATTATTTTTTAAACACATTAAAATCTATACGCCTCAACAACCAACATCATCATTTCCCTTTGAAACCCCTCATACTTCTGTAGAGCCTTCACATTTCTGACAATAGGTTTTTTGGGATTGCAGCGCACCCAACCAAGCTCTCTGTAAAACCTGACCTAGGTCTAGAGAGGCCGGTATGTCCTCGTCATATTCTTGATCCTTGGGGTCTGAATTGTTAAACGTCTTCAGACTATTATTTCAAATAAAAGAAAACTCTGTTCTCTGAAAATATATCAAAATGTCTATCCCTTCTTAGTGTGATTGTCTCGCATTATTCTGTCCATTTCACATGAAGACAGCTCATCTGAGAAGATTCAATAAATTCAGAATTGTAAAGATTGTTCATCTTGATTCTCGTTGTGACCTCGACTTGGAAAACCTCTCCCCATGGACAATCTGTATGCTACGTTTGATGAATGACAAATATGGATAATGACCATATCCCTGTTTACAGCACAAAATCGATAATCCAGGAAATCAGAAACCGAAGGCATACAAAATCTTGAGATCGGCGTGTCTGAAATTTCGTCAGTCGATGAAGGAGTCCACCACCGGCATGATTGACCCTTTGGATTCCTTTACAATTGCCGGCATGTGCCTGAACACCTTCCGGACCTGTTTTCTCCAAGAAGAATTGTCTGTAGAACTAGAAGAGCAGACAGACCTTCCCTTTTCTCTTAGAAACTATGACAAAGAAGTGCAGTATGACGGCCAGTTGTGGACTCTCGCGAACTTGCGGCGGGAAAAGGGGTTGTTCCGACAGAAATCTGAAGACGACGACTCAAGATCTCTGTTCAAGTACTAGGACAGTTTGAATGACAAATATGGATATTAACCATATCCCTGTATACAGCACAACATCGATACTCCAGAAAATCAGAAACCGAAGGCATACAAAATCAGGACAAAACAGGAACCAAAGCAAACAAACAAACACTTCCAACATATGAAAAGAAGCGAACTCCCGATATGGAAGTGAGACCAGGTGCCCAGGAAGAGTAAGCATCTCCTGCTTGCATGCAACACCCGCCGCTTCAACTCGGTAGAACTGTCACATCCGGTAAGTTCCATTTCGGAAGACATAGAGTACAATCTTGGGTTGGATGGTTCAAATGGTCTACGACAGAATATCACCCACCATTCTGGAGAGTGGGACATCATAGTGTATAACGATTTCCCCATATCGACCATAGAACTTCCTCAGTGACGATGTTTGTCTGTCACAAGCATATCCCTGACTGAAAGAAAGGAGGTGATCTCCAACAACACCTAGTTGCAGCATCAACAGCAACCTCCCAAAACACCCACTGAGAAGCTTATCTGAAAGACGCCTAGCTCTCAGAACAAAATCCATATATTTCGTACTTGCTCTGGCATAAGCAGGCGATGAAGGAATGTTGCTACTCAGAAAAGGAAAGTTTGTAATGTTGAAATTGAAGTCGTCACGTTTGTCATAGAGTGAAGTGTTCATGTGGCCATCAGTGTCGTAGGACAACATTATGTCCAAATAGGATGCTGAATTATTTGTCTCTGTAGTTTCTTTGACTTCAAGCTCTGAAGGATAGATACTGCTCAGGTAATCCGCGAATTTTGGATTATTGATGGACAACACATCGTCTATGTATCTGTAAGTGAAGTTGAAGTCAGAAGCTAAGTATCTTTTCCCTTCAGAGACCAGAGATTGAATAAATTCAGCTTCGTACGAGTAAAGAAAAATGTCGGCAAGGAGTGGGGCACAATTTGTCCCCATTGGAATTCCGACAATTTGCTGGAAGATCTTTCCTCCAAACACCACAAAAATGTTGTCGATCAAAAAGTTTAACATCTGAATAATATATCAGTTTCAGTGTACTTATTTTCAGAATCGGACTTTTCTTTTACAAAGTAGGTTTTGTCATAGTTAACAACAATAAATTTGTATTTGCGATTACTGTTCTTACTTGTAAACGCATTACTTATAATTTTTGCAAGTCTTTCTTTCAATTTAGAACGTGGAATTTTATAAAGTGTCGAAAAATCAAAGGCTTTGATCGAATGAACTTTACTAAAATAAGTGGATTTCAGATGTTCTAAAAGTTCCTTCGAATTCTTTAAAATCCACATCTGGTTGATACCACTGCGAGAATATACTGTCGAACAATATTTTTGAAGCCCAGATTTGATTTCAGATAAAACTTTGGTGAGTAAGATCGATACAGATTTGGTAGAACATTTTGAGGAACCAGCGATGAAACGTTGTTTGTACGGATTCTTATGCATTTTAGGTATGCAGTATAAGTATGGTAAATCTAAATCTAAATTGTTAGTTTGGAAGCCAAAGGAAGCAAGAGTTGATTTGTGGTTATCTATTATTTCAGAGGCAGAAAGGTCTGTAGGGGTGTATGTGGGAATTCCAGGTGTCGAATTTAAACCCAACTCTTTAACTAGACTGTCGAAATAGTACTTTTTGCAAGTAAATGTGTAATTATTCGAGGCTTTGTCCGCTGGTGTGATGACATAATGTTGTTGGAGGTAGGTAAACTCTGTGATAACATCAGGGTCTTTAAATATAGACTCGAATCTGGTGTTCACAGTTGATTTTAATCGGTTAATTCTAGATAAAAGTATTAAACCCTCTGATGGATTTTATCCATTCGGAAAGGGTATCGAGCTGTACATCCTCTTTCTTTGCCCAACGTCTTGCATATTCCTCACAGCTACACAGCAGGCGGGATCCATGAAGATCAAGGTGGGATCAGAAGAACTAGACTCTACAGACCTAAGTTAAAAGAAAGCATGTATTCAGTGGTTAAAATTGGAAATGTTAAATTCTGACCTCTGGATTCGCCACGCTTTCAACCAAGGCGAGTACCACATTCCAGTGATTCGGTATAACTGCGATGGATATTGTCCCCAGAACAACACAGTGTACGGGTTCCTTGGATGTCACTGTCACGGCTGCAAGACCTGCTACCCGAGGGATCGCCAAACCATCACCATACCCGGTACGGATAAACGGCGGTTGAATTTGTCACCTTGACAAAGATTCGTGAGAGAGCTATCAGGGACAAAGGGTACGGGTACGTCAGCATTTGGGAACATGCATTTAGAGACAAGCTGGCCAAGGACCTACCATGAAGACGGTTGTAAATAGCCTGGACCTGGTAGACCCGATCGACCTAAGAGTTAGCTTTTTCGAAGGGCGGACCAATGCCATCCGGTTGCACTGCAAAGTGAAACCGAGTGAAGAAATCCGTTATGTGGATTTCACAATACTCTATCCGTGGACTAACAAAACCTGCCGCTATCCAGTAAGTCATCCCATGGTCATAAAAAAAAAAAAAGATTTCAATGATCTTCAAAATTACTTTGGTATAGTGAAATGCAAAGTGCTGCCACCCAACGACCTTTTATTCCCGGTGCTACCTGTTCGGTTTAATGGGAAACTCCAGTTCCCATTGTGTAGGACCTGCGCCGCGAGGGATAAAAGTACCGCTGTATCCACAATGACGATGAGAGCAGTTTCTTGGGCACCTGGACCAGTATTGAACTGAAAAGAGCCCTAGAGAAAGGCTACGACCCGTTGCAAATGTATCAAGTCTTACACTGGCAAGAGACAACTCAATACAACCCAGAAACAAAAGAAGGGGGACTATTCTCCATCTACATCAACATCTTTTTAAAATTAAAACAGGAAGCTTCGGGATTTCCAACCTGGTGTGTGGAGACTTTGGCGGACGGTACCATTCGCCCCAAAATAGAGGACTGAAAGAGGTACATCGAGCTGTATTTCGAAAACGAGGAAATATGACTTGATTGGGACTTGGTCAAAAAGAACCCAGGTTCGAGGTCCCTAGCCAACGATGCTGTGCACGTGTCGTACAAAGACACCTCGGAATTTGTCCCCGTGTGTACAAATACCAACATCTACCTGGCGACTTTCACCACATCCATGGCTCGCCTGAAATTGTACCACGTGTTGGGTACCCTTGGCCGAGATGTCTTGTATCACGATATGGACAGCATCGTCTTCATCTTATGACCGGGCCAGAACGAAGTTCCTCTTGGAGACTATTTGGGTGAGCTGACAGACGAATTGGACGGTGATCAAATTCTCGAATTTGTCAATGGAGGACCCAATCATTATGCTTACCGCACATCCAGAGGTTTTGAAAAAGTCTGCGTGAAACGCTTCAGTTTAAATTTCCTGAATTCCCAAATTATCAATTTTTCATTCATTAAAAAATTGATGATGGATCACGGGGAAGAAGAGTCAGAGGAACATAGCCACAAGAAAGCCCGCATTGAGACGGTGAACGAGCACAAAATCAATCGTGATAACTGGAAGTGTGCCGTCTTCAATCGATCCGAGAAGAACGCCTATCGGATCGTGTACACAAAACGGGCCTTGAACAGAGAAGATTGGACCACCTTTCCGTTTGGTTATTGCGGTGAACAGTGATGTTATTGTATATATTTGTATGTATTGTTGTAAAATGGTGTTATTGTATATATTTGTATACCAAGCATATTAATGCCGCGCTAAAAATCAATAGGCTAGTAATCTGTGTATGTTCGTAACCATGCTTTCATCTGTGTCTCTGGGGCCTCTACGTTTCGCGGTCTTGTTTGTGTGATGTTATCTTACAGTGAGGAGGTTGTTTTACACCACAATTGTACGTTCTTCGAGACCTCTGGATAATTGGAGAAGTGAGAGGGTTGTGCGCACGTAATCCAAGATAACCACACCATTTGCTACTTGCGTGACAAATGGCCGTCCAAAGTTGGCACCGGTAGCCCATTAGTCTCGTCGGTTTTTGTGTAGTATTTTGTGTTTGATGTTTACATGTCGTGTGTCTCTTTTCCGTCTCGTGCTCTACTCGTCTTTTGTGTTTTTGCATCGGATGTTTTGCTGTTGATGCTGCAACAGGGTCTTGTTGGAGATCTCCCCCCTTCTTTTGCATTAATCTTCGTTTGTTAGATGATGAGATCGCCAGACTAGGATTGACTCAAGGTTTTTATTATTATTACCATTACTTGGTGCAACTCCTCCCACTGAATAGTAATTTTATTTTATAACGGGGGCCTTAAGAAAAGGCGAGAAACAAAAAAAAAAATGTAAGGAACTTCACTGATCAAAACTATTTTTAATTCATTAATTTTGTAAAAAAAAACAAACAACAACAAAAAAAAAACATGTACTTCCCTGATGCTATGTACACATATGTTTTGCATGTATTTTGCATCATAAGGCCATTTGATATTCTGCCCCCCCCCCCAGAATATCAAATAGACCGTGCCTTATGATGAAGGCTTGGTTTTTTTTTTTCGAAAAAAAAAAATTTTGCTCTGAATTTTGATGAAATAAATAAATTTGCTTATGGTGTGTCAGAAAAAATAATCTTGCTCTTACAAGTAATCTATATTTCAAGATTTACCATAAAATTTCTCTTAAAAGTTCTGAACATTTTCCAGCTCGCTCCGCTCGCCAGTTTTCAATTTATATAAAACAAACTTTTAGGCTCGCTTCGTTCGCCATACTTTTCTATCAAACATAGTTTCTTTAATGACAAAGTTCCTATGACAAATATGGATAATGACCATATCCCTGCCCAAAGCACAAAATCGATAATTCAGAAAATCAGAAACCGAAGGCATACAAAATCAGGACAAAACAGGAACCAAAGCAAACAAACAAAAACCTCCACCACATGAAAAGTAGCGAACTTTTTTTTCAGGAATCAAAAGAAAGCATATTATCAATACATGTATAATGTATTACTATTGAATTTTTAATACATGAATACATGATAGATACATATCACCATAGAGTCTAATTTTATATACAAACTCTGAAGGAGAACTTAAATTTTTCACCAATTTATATATACAATATTTCTTAATTTGAACATTTGTCTAGAAGACCCTCCCCTCCGACCCTCTAGCTTGTGCCTTATATATATAAATTTTGTTTACTGAGGATTATATTGTCAAAATTTTATATCTCTGTTACTTAGAAGTGAGGTGAATTTTTGCATATTTAGTAATATTTCAGAGTTTAAGTAAAACGAATTTCTATTGATAAACATGATAAAATAAAAAGCAACGTATTATAACCCCAATGCATGGGGGTGCCAGCAAGGCATACGCACGGCAAGGAAGCACGTGTTTTCTCATTTTTTAAACCCATCAACATGTTACAGTGTACAATTAGACGGCAGTATTTAAGGACTTATTAGTTATGTTATGTATACTTTTTAATTATTGTATCTATACAACCATTATACACCCCATCCTCATAGGAAACAAATCTCCCTTTCTCAGAAGACGACTATTCATTTGTATCTGTATGTATATATGTCTGTATCGGAGATTGTCTGTTAGCGTGGCATCAATACTGAGTGTTGGGGTGTCATAATATTCATCGTCTGTTGTACTGTCTGAAAATGATAATGTTGATCTTCATCTGAATTATAAATACTGGCAGATTGTGAGGGTGATTCAGTGTATGGTATACTGTTTGCATGTAAACGTGACTGGCATGCATGATACACACTTCACACTCACAAGGTATTTCTGTAGGGGTTTGGACTGCAAAGCATGTGGTTTAGAACTGTGTTATTTTCAGGTATTATGACGATACATTCATTATGCACATATCGATGCAAAATAGCCTCTCGAGCATCTTCCATGGCAGTAATATAATTTGAAAAAGAGTTATAAAATGGAGGCACTTGAACCGTGATCCTATCACCATCTACAGAATTGAAAATTATACTCCTGTTCATGATTTGCTGAAATTAAATTGAATGACCCACTAAACTGAATGAATAATAGCATGAATTCACACGCCTTTTTTATGCAAGTTTTGACCTAATCTATTGATTTGTTTTAAATTATACTTGTAATGATACGTGTTTTTTAAAAGAACTCTCTGACATTCACATGATCAAACTTAAGCTCAGATGAACTTCTTATTGTTTAAGTTAAATGATTCTAATTAATAAATATATAAAAGTACGTATATAATTTTATTATATAGTCTGTTTATATTTCCACTCTCATTGGCTGAGAACTGTCACGTGACGAGTCATTGTCTCATCATATTGACCGCGAAAACTCTTGCTTCCGGTTTACCATAAAATATCGAAAACGCGCGAAATTTATATCTGTGACGTCATTTCGTAAACAGAAGCAAGGACACTGAATTTGAGCTCAAATTCTTGAATTATGAGCGTATCTACGGATTCTGACTCCGAAACATTCTTCATTTGACTCATTGAATGAATTCCATTACGTTCAGGATAATTCAGCGACAGAAATTGTTGATATTAACACGTCTTAAAACATTCTCAAAGAAAAGTCGATGTCAGCCATTTCGAAAAGGTACCTTTATAATTACTGATTAAGTCCACTATATAATATAACGATTGTGGACTTTTCACTCGGTGGATATGATGTAATATTTTCATAATTTGAAAATATTGACCGAGGCGAGAGCCTTGGTCAATATTTTCAAATTATGATTGAAAATATTGACCAAGGCTCTCGCCTCGGTAAAATATTATGAAAATATCACACCATATTCACCTCGTAAAAAGTCCATAATTGTATAATATTCTCATTGGATTATTAAATATTAGCAACAACTAATAGAATTTAGAAACATAACAATAAAATAATTGTTATCTTAGGTCTCTAGAGTAATTATAATTACATATTAACTTTTATTATTTTCAATTGTTGTCAAATATTCACAACTAATAATCATATATAACATACGTCTATGGTTAACCCTAATAGAATTATGATAAAGACTTTAGATCAAAGAGAGGTAACTATGTAATGACAGCTCACTTCAAAATTTTAGAAAATTATTGACAAAATTTGCTGTCACTGTGGCGTAAGGTAAAACAATTTTTTGTTAAAGAAACTTAAGAAGATTTTATTCATATATGAAATGCAATGCTACAGTACAAAAGGGCGACGAAAACATTAAAACATGAAATGGACATCACGCCGTCACGATTAGTCGATGGCATGTTTTGCTTTAATTTGACATTAAATAAAATATGGCATGCAGCAATAATGAATCAAAATAAGCATCAGACCATACACTACCTAATAAATACTTAAAGTTCTTGAAAAAATCAAACTAATAATATAGATGATTTTTTTTCTTCCTCGCTACCCGGTTAACAATCTGACATTCGCGGTCGCACGAAGCTCTTTCTACGAATATCGCAGTTTTAGCGGGGAATAGAGTTATCGTTCTTGGGACACCTAGCGGTAGTTGGAATGCCTATATCAGGTACACAACTAAACCACAAACCCATCATATTACAAAAGGAATTAAGTCTCAACCATTTATAGTGTCAGAGGAGTTGCGAGCACAAGATTACATAGAATTATATAGGACAAAATGACCACACCCGTACTCAAAGACCCTGCCGGTCAGGGGCTCAAACAAAATATCAGGTGCAAAATTAGACCACAAACCCATCATATTGCAAAAAGAATTAAGTCTCCATCATTTAAATTGTCAGAGGAGTTGCGAGCACAAGATTACATAGAATTATATAGGACAAAATGACCACACCCGTACTGAAAGACCCTGGGGGTCATAGGCCCAAACAAAATATCCGCTGCACAATAAGACCACAGACCCATCATTTCGCAAAAGGAATTGAGTCTCCATTATTTAAAGTTTGAGAGGAGTTGTGAGCACAAGATTACATAGAATTATATAGGACAAAATGACCACACCGATTTTCTATGACCCTGGGGGACATAGGCCAAAACAATATATCCGCTGCACAATTAGACCACAGACCCATCATATTGCAAAAAGAATTAATAGGAGTTTCGAGCCAAGATTACATAGAACTATATATGACAAAATGACCACACCCATTTTCTAAGACCCTGGGGGTCAGGGGCTCAAACTAAATATCAGGTGCACATGCAGCTCCTGTCCGCGCGGCTCACTTCGGAAACTGAATAAACGCGATTTTGACTACTTTTTGATGCAAAAATTTAAAATGAACTTGATACAATTCAATAGATCTCACTTAGTCGTAAATTTTGGTATATGTTATATGATAGTGAGTACACCCAATCAAACTATATAGACAAAACAAGTTTTAGATGGGCCATTTCCAATGCTAATTTTTCCCGTGACGTCGTGACGCTCTCCATAGGCTTAATGTTAAACTCGACGACGCCACGCTAATATTTAACATTGAAAACCCCCTATCTAAAATTTATTTTGTCTGTATTATATGATTGCATAAACCCTTGACCATGTCACATATACCAACTTTTACGACTAAGCGAGATCTATTCAATGATATAGATTTTATTATAATTGTTGCATGACAAAGTTATCAAAATATCGTTTATCCAGTTTCCGAAGTGAGCCGCGCGGACAGTAGACTCAGACCTATTATCTCGCAAAAGGAATCAAGTCTCCATCATTTTTAGTAGCAGAGGAGTTGCGAGCACAAGAGATAGGAAAAAAATGACCACACCAATTTTCTAAGACCCTTGGGGTCAGGGACTTAAACCAAATGTCAGGTGCACAACTATACCACATACCAAGTAGAATGCAAAAAGAATTATATTTCTATCTCCTAATGTTTCAGATAGGGATGTAACGATACGCTCACCTCACGATACGATACATATCGCGATACAGCCTCACTATACGATACATATCGCGATACAGCCTCACTATACGATACGTACCGCGATACAGACTCAAGTGAACATAACAATCAAGTTTCGGAATTAATAAAACCAACAAATTGCGTAGGCAAATAGGCTATCAGTACTTTTCTGTATGTACGGATAATGCTTAAATTCATTTAGACAATGCCATTTTGCTTGTGATTATGCAGAGAGAATATAAATTATTCTGCAATTTCTATAATGGAAAATTAATCTTATAGTAAAACACAGAAATCAACTTAAAAATGTCAGCACTTAATAACTTTTCAATACATTAGCTCATGAGCATAAAAAATGTTAATCTAATATTACAACTGCACAACGTACGTTGCTTTTGGTGGGTCATGATGCATGTTTTTCCGCCTCGTAAGACGTGTCATCAAATTTCAACTTTATAGCTGTGCTAGTTATCGGTTTTCATTC
Source organism: Pinctada imbricata (assembly GCA_033119305.1). Lineage (NCBI taxonomy): Eukaryota > Metazoa > Mollusca > Bivalvia > Pterioida > Pteriidae > Pinctada > Pinctada imbricata. The sequence goes on from VSWD01000001.1 coordinate 56,721,322, forward strand.
ATGCTAGCTTATTCTCTGTGTAAAAGGAAAGCCTAACTAGCTCTTTATCTGTTACATTCGAGTTTGACGAAGGATCGATGGACTCGGGCGCCGCCATCATAGTTAATGTAAACAAATTCGGACTAAAGATTCGGAAATAAACGAGTCGATTTTAAACGAAAACGGATTTGAAAAATACCTTGATACGCGACCTGGCTGTACCGTGTATTGAACCTTGAACTTTATACCGCGATATACTGAACCGCGGTATGTCGTTACACTCCTAGTTTCAGAGGAGTTGAGAGCACAAGAATTGCTTACGGACGCCGGACGAAGGGTGATGACATAAGCTCGACTGTTCAGAGACCAGTAGGGCTAAAAATCATACATTACTTTCATTATAGCAACCCAAACTACTTTCTACGAACAAAATTGCATGAATCAATTGTCAAAGTCGTCATGGTCTACCCGTAAGGTTCAAAGTTGTGTGGCACATTTTGGTGTATCAGCCCAGATAGCTCACTGTCAGTGCACAGGAGTCTGACTCACTGTCTATTAATCGACCTCAGAAAAATCCGCCAAAATTAGAGCGATACACATAAAGTTGGAGTGTTTATACTGAGTACGAAACTTTGTATACAGGAAAATTCACTGTCCTAATACAAAACTTTTCAATCATACCAGCAGTTTTAACCCTTGCTTTTTAAATGCTATTATATCCAGGGGTATATGCCATGGTTGCCCTTTTTATCAATATTCAGAACACCTAGGTTACAGAATATTGGTTTTTTTCATGACGTCCACCCTTGACGCACACGCTTAACCCAGCGTCATATAATACTATCATAAAATACATACCTAACAAAGTATAATTATGATGAAAAGAATAAGTATTACACTTTAACATGCTTACACAAGATTATACATACAAATTATAATAAGATCGTAGAAATTTGACGGTACCGCGGGGCAAATTCTATAGCGATACGACATCGTTTCGTAAATATTTGGGGAACAAAATCTATACGTAATAAAGAGTGTATTTACATCAACAAAATATAAAAGTGAATTAGGGATTGAGTGTGAAGTTAGGGAGAAATCAATATGACCATCAAATACACTGAAAATCATGATGTCCCTGTTGGCTCCCCTTACTGTTATAGACTCCCCTAATGAGCGCCAGTTCATTGCCAATGAACACGCGTTTGAAAAAAATGAAAATCTCCCATAATCTTGCAAATTTCTTACCGATTTTTATGATACCTTACAATATGCCATGATTTTAATTTTCATGAATACATTATGAAGATTAAAGCCCCCTTCATACTTCCACGGATCGAGCCACGACTCCACTATGACTCCACAAAAGATATATCCGTGGCAAGTCGGGATGCAAAATGGACGAGAAATCATGAACCTGCAACTCCAGTACGGAATATACGAATCGTGTACGGATAGCTACGAATAAGTAAGGATTGCTATGGATATCGTCCTGACATTGCTACGACATGCGTACGATATTGATTGCTTCGGATTACCACGACTCGAGTACGGAAAGCCACGATTCGCACAATGACAGCTGCGACGGATTGGTAGGACATGGGCGGATCCAGGATTTTTTTCTAACAGGGGGTCCTAAAGTCAGAATTTCTTGAAGAGCAAAAATAAATAAATAAATAAATAAAGTCGGCAAACTCAGTACGGCGGCTTCGCCTAGCATACAAAGAAGGCCGCTCATACCGCTACGCCACGGTGACAACCCTAAAAAGAGTTGTTCCTATGACGTCCATATGAATGCGGCCCACTCAGCACACACCGGAAGTGAAGAATTTGTTGTTGTTTGTTTGATTGCACTTGGGCTGATCCGAGGCAGTGGACCGTGTCGTTTATCGACTAGCGGACTCCCAATTAAAAATAAATAAATAAATAGAATTAAATAAATAAAATTAGATGAATAAAAATAAATGAATAAATAAATAAAAATTGATAATAAATAGATAAAAATAACTTGAATAAATAAAGTTCTTAATAAACGTATGTCAGTTATGTTTCTTATTATAGATAGAACAGATAACTGGCGAACAATAGCGAACAAAAGGGTTAAAATCTTGGAATTTTCACATCATAGTACTTACTTACATATGTAATGCTTGTCCGTTCTAACGTGTAAATACAACAAATGACGAGCGATAGCAAGCCAGCGAATTTTTTTCTCAGAATAAGAATATTATTATTAAAATCCTCTATTCGTGTATTTTTCAGTTTCCCTTGATTATTGACCAAGGTGTATATAGGAAAGCGCAGCATCATTTATAGAATAACTTACTCAAGCTTTTAACGTTATGTTTGCGGACGGTAAATGCTGATTTTACGGTTATAAACTGAGTTTTTCTAGCGTAGCCAGTAAAACGGATGCTGCACCGTAAAACAATGTATATTCGTATTTTTAACTATGCTTCGAAATTTCCAATGGGTAGGAGTCCGGAACCCAACCCCTCTGGATCTGCGCTTGTAGGACTTAAATTAACAGAAATAGAAAAAATCTACCACATGAAGAGAAGTGAACTCCCTGCGAAGCATTGAGATCAGGTGTCCAGGAAGAGTGAGCATCTCCTTCTTGCATGCAACATCCGCCCGGGATGTAGCTACTCAGAAAGGGAAAATTTGTGACATTAAAATTGAAGTCGTCACGTTTGCCATAGAGTGAGGTGTTCATATTACCATGGGCGTCAAAAGACAATATAATATCCAAATAGGACGCTGAATTAACGGTCTCTGTGTTTCTTTCAACTTCGAGTTCAACGGGATAATTTGCGCAAAGGTATTTAAAAAAACTGGATTATTGATGGACAGTAGATCATCAATGTATCTGTACGTGAAGTTGAAGTCCTCAGAGATCAGGGTATTAAATTCAGAGATAAGGGATTTAATAAATTCAGCTTCGCATGAGTATAAACATATGCAAAAAAGGAACGGGGCTCATTTGGTTCCCATTGAAATGCCAACAACCTGTTGGGAGACCTAACCTCGAAAGACTCAATAATGTAATCGATCAGGAAATTCAACATCTTAGTGCCACTTGATTCGGTATAGTCTTAATTTGTCTACGATTTCTCTTTTACAATGTAAAATCTGTCGTTATTATCGACAATGAATTTATATTAACGATTACCGTTTAGCGCACCTGATCGAAGTTCGAGTGAGCTATTGTCATAGCATGGCGTCCGTTAGTCCGTCGGTCCGTCGTAAACTTTTCACATTTCGACTTCTTCTCAAGAACGGCTATAGGAATTTGGATGAAACTTGGTATGTATAAAGTACTAATGGTCCCCTACAAAGATTGTTGTTTTTCGTCCGGATCCCTCAACAGGTGGCGCAACCACAGACAAAAGTAGGCCATGTTGAGTACCCTTCTTCAGAACGGAAGCACGTATTGACAAACCGAAAGCATCAGGATGATCTACAGAGATGACTCAAGAAGTGCTGTTGTTTTTGGTTTCACTCCGAAGTCAAATTGTTGACGAATATTTGACATCTTTTCGGACTTTGTCAGAAATGCTCATTTTTGAACTGTTTCTTTGACAACTCTATAAATGTATGATTTTGTGCCCTCATTTAGTGCATGTTTGTCATATTTATGTTACTATTTAATTTGATATACATTGCCTACTATAATCTTCTTTCTTGGACTTTTAATTAATTTTCTAAAATATGAATAGATATGTTTACTGTGCACACGGACCCAAGGGTTGTGAGCTCAAGTCCCGGCACCGGCACCCCAATTTTTTTCTTCCTTTTTCTTTCTTTCATTTTTTTTAATTTTGTCACCTTTTTATGCACTTTAAATCATCTCAATACCTTTAATCTCATTTTTGGCCAAAATGTTTTTCAATTTTCATTTTTTTCTGTTTTGCACACTCTTTCAACGTGTATATGATATGTGTCAGTCTCTTATTGCTGTGATATATATTTCATGCCTTAATTTTATATTTTTGTTTCTTTTTTTCAATTTTGAAAAATGGTTTATGTGTGTACATAATACAAAGGTTGTGGGTTCAAATTCTGGCACAGACACTATCATAATACAATATTAACAGGTTAAGAGTTTACATGGGTATCAGGTGAGCGTTGTGCTCTTGTTACATGTTAATGCGTAGCTTATAATTTGTGACAGTCTCTCTAATACCAGGGCGGAAATGAGTTACTTGAAGGATCAACCTCCATGAGTGAGTACTTCACATGATTACCTTGTCATGGACAATCGTATTAAGATATCATTTCCCTTTCTATTCATACTTTGCAACGAATAATCATCTTTAATCTACTTCCTTTAGATCAAAGTGTTTATGGAACATACTGATGTATCTAATAAAGCGGACAAAAATACCTATATTTGTTCATCCGTTTCATGATAGCGTTACTTTATTTTTTATCGATTTATTTAGAAATCGAAAAGAATCTATGTGAATGAAAAGCTTAAATAGTAAACAAAAATCATTTTTTTTAATTCAAGGAAAGAATACGTTAGTTTAGACATATGTTTCGGTGATACAATTGGCTATAAGTACATTGTATTTTCTATATTCTATTGATACGTTCATTGGTTTTTCTTTATTCTATTCTTTTGTTAAGTAAAAACTATTTTACAAGGATGATCTCGCAGGCTCGGATCTAGCATTTTACCTCAGAGAGGATCAAAACCAGCTCATTATTTTTGGGGGGTCTTAACTACGAACACTCCTTTGTTGAAGAGAGTTATAGGCCATTCAACTACACGACCATCTAATAATGATAACAATAGGTGAAGTCCCCGGAAACAGAGCATTCAACTACACGAACAACTAATACTCGTGACAATAGGTGGTGAACCCCACGAAAACAGACCATTAAACTACACGGACGTCTGATGGTGACAATAGGTGGCCAGACCATCCAACCACACGAACGTCTGATGGTGACAATAGGTGGTGACGCCCATGAAAACAGACCATTTAACTACACGAATGTATGATAGTGATAATAGGTGGCCAGACCATTTAACTACACGAACGTATGATAGTGATAATAGGTGGCCAGACCATTCAACTACACGAACTTCTGATGGTGACAATAGGTGGCCAGACCATTCAACTACACGAACGTATGATAGTGATAATAGGTGGCCAGACCATTCAACTACACGAACTTCTGATGGTGACAATAGGTGGCCAGACCATTCAACTTCACGAACGTATGATGGTGACAATAGGTGGCCAGACCATTCAACTACACGGACGTCTGATGGTGACAATAGGTGGCCAGACCATTCAACTACACGGACGTCTGATGGTGACAATAGGTGGCCAGACCATTCAACTACACGAACTTCTGATGGTGACAATAGGTGGCCAGACCATTTAACTACACGGACGTCTGATGGTGACAATAGGTGGCCAGACCATTCAACTACACGGACGTCTGATGGTGACATTAGGTGGCCAGACCATTCAACTACACGGACGTCTGATGGTGACATTAGGTGGCCAGACCATTCAACTACACGGACGTCTGATGGTGACATTAGGTGACCAGACCATTCAACTACACGAACGTCTTATAATGATGACAATAGGTGGCCAGACCATTCAACTACAGGAACGTCTGATGGTGACAATAAGTGGCCAGACCATCCAACTACACGAACGGCTGATGGTGACAATAGGTGGCCAGACCATCCAACTACACGAACGGCTGATGGTGACAATAGGTGTCCAGACCATTCAACTACACGGACGTCTGATGGTGACATTAGGTGGCCAGACCATTCAACTACACGAACGTCTTATAATGATGACAATAGGTGGCCAGACCATTCAACTACACGAACGTCTGATGGTGACAATAGGTGGCCAGACCATGCAACTACACGAACGGCTGATGGTGACAATATGTGGCCAGACCATCCAACTACACGAACGGCTGATGGTGACAATAGGTGTCCAGACCATTCAACTACACGGACGTCTGATGGTGACATTAGGTGGCCAGACCATTCAACTACACGAACGTCTTATAATGATGACAATAGGTGGCCAGACCATTCAACTACACGAACGTCTGATGGTGACAATAGGTGGCCAGACCATGCAATTTCAACTACACGGAACATCTAATAATGATGACAATAAGTGGCGGTAGTAGTACCCTTGGAAGGTATAGGGCTATACTTTCTGTATGTGTATTAATGATAAACGTTGATCGTCTGTCTTTTCAACGCATTTGCAATTTTCTGTTACAAAATTTCTTGAAATTCCTAAAAAGTGGGTCCTGTTGCATCATATCCCACCCATTCTGCTACATCTTTCGGTACATTTTTGGACATAATAATTTCACACTTTTTGGCCATATTACATTATTTAGACTGAGGATCACTGACGAGGATTAAGTACCCGAAACGTGTATGTCTGGTCTATGCTGTAAATTTATCTGGTCTTAAATGATGCTATTGAATTACATTTGAACTACTTGGTGAATGTCACTGCTGCTGGACCAAGAGTCCCACAGGGCACATGTAGCCACGTTCGATCAACTTCGGTTTATCGTCTGTCTCTTCAACGCATTTGAAATTTTCTGTTACAAAATTTCTAAAAATTCCTAAAAAGTGGGTCCTGTAGCATCATATCCCATTTATTCTGCTACATCTTTCGGTATATTTTTGGACATAATAATTTCACACTTTTAGGCCATATTACATTATTTGGACTGAGGATCAAAGACGAGGGTTATGTATCCAAAACGTGCATTTTTGGTCCATGCTGTAAATTTATCTGGTCTTAAATGATGCTATTAAATTTAAAGACGTTTAACATCAAACAAGTACCTAACAGATAATTAGTCTCAAAGTCGAGAAGGCAACGCCAAATCGTGAGAATTCCCATTTGAACGATTGCGAACCCCGGAATGAACAACATTCGAAGTTGAGACCAGGTACTCAGGGAGATTAAATATGTAATCAGATGTGCAATAATATAGGAAATCATTTATTCGCTAGCGTAGCGATCCCAGTTTTAGGTATAAAATATGGAATTTTCGTTGAAATATGCCATTTTGGGCCCCTTGGGTTTTTTTACCGGCAATTCCCTACACATCTACACACAACAATGATATGATCGCATTCCTTATCAAAATTAATGAAAAAAATAGAAACGAAATTGATATTAATGAGTGAATGAAAGTCAAACAGAAAAGCCGAAACCAGATTCTAAGAAACATAATAAAGAGGCTTACGAATTACGAAATAAATTCTGACGCGAAGTATCATTTTTAACATCGCAAGAAGTAGTCAATGTATTTTGATAGAATTTGAAACGATTAGAAAAAAAACTAGAACTCCCCTGGCAGAGAGCAGTATTCTAAATAGGTATTATTATATACGGTATATCATAACTAGACCTTTTCCGGTTCGAAAAACTGTCCTACTTTATGAGCAAGCGATGTATGTGGAAAAACAAATTTTGTCCTTGTGCAGGAATACAAGGAAAATAGCAAAAATACCGTATTGGATTTATATAAAGGAAGAATTCACATGTATAAGAATGATGCCTTTACCCTACTACTGATAAACCTTGATCATTAAACCTGTTTCATTTAAGATAAACAAATCTAGGATATGAAACTAGGTTAAAGAAACGACGTTGATTTAACTTATATATTGATTGATTTATAACGAGGCCGAGTTCGGCACGAGTTATCGCGCATTGCGTATGGCTACACGTATACCCATCTCATTAGCGATTTCGACAAGTTTGGTTTAAAAAAAACTAGAGAATCATTATCTAGAATCCTTTGATAATAAGTATTACGTATTATTTATCGTTAAATTCCAATATACATTAATATCCAATAAAAAGATCTATAGCGTCACAATCCGAAATTTAACAGCTTGTTGCTTGGGAGCAAAGTCAAACAGGAAACTGTTTGTTTGACGATTTAACAGGATATTTCTTGAATATTTTTGCGATGTACTGGATAAGAAATTTCAAGTATAGTATCCCGAATTATTATCCCGATTATAAGACTTTTTCTGCACACTTCTAAACCTTCGTACTTAGAAAATGTTATCGAAAAAATATTCTCTATTTTTATTCTTAGTATGAACTTTGCTTTGTCCATAGATGTAACCATTCTCTAAGTGACTGTCTGCATTATTCAGAACGAGCGATGATTTACATTCATTTCTTGACTTGCAAAATTGAAAAAGGCTTATGAAAAATTGAAAAAAACTTTTTCCTATTCGTATTTTACATTTTGTTAGATTCTCAAAGTTGTTAATGCCCCTCCTCATTTGCATACCGGACTGTCTTTTTTTTCTTATAAGTACAATGCGTTAATCATCCATAAAGTAATATTTCATTGCAATTTAAATCAAATCTCTATTATAGTATTATTCATAGACTACCGCAGCTTAAAAAAGGCGCTATTTTGAGACGACCTCTGCAACTTTACCAAAGGTTCGAATTTGTTACAAATCTGTCAAAATGTTATTTGTTTAGAAAGTAATAATTAGTGAAGGAATGATCAACGTTTCTATTATATTTTTTGAAATATGAAACAAAACTCGGCTTCCTTAAGGTTGTTGGGTAAATAAATGAGTAAAAGAAGATCCTGACGATAATCTCAAGAGCACTCACAATAGAGCACGAAATTGAGCATCGACGGACCCCTAGCAAGCTAGAGGTGGGACAAGGTGCCAGGGAGGAGTAAGCATCCCCTTTTAGCTAGCTGCACCTGCCGTCCATGTTCATGCACAAAAAAATGAAAACAATATCTTAAGTCTTGTTTTCCGAAATATCCATAAAACCATTAAAATACAAAAAAAATATAGCGGAATGTGTAGAGAATATCTTATAATCCTTGACAGTGAAAAGACTGTTTTGACCGGGTATAATATAAACGAGATATAACGTCGCAAATACGATTTGAGTAATACTTGTACTTGTTGCGTTTTTAGCTTAAATTCGCTTTATAACAATTATGTCGCCAAATACATAGAAATAATCAAAATACACCAGAACATGGTACATTATGTATCAAAAGAGAATGTAAAACTACATTGTATGAAAAAAATTCACATAGATGTGGCTATTATTTCTTGAGAAAAAAAATACGTGAGATATGTAAGAATATATATTTGCGTAAGTATTGATCATCATAAATTAAAGTAACTTTTATATATCTATTGTCAAAAACGCGACAGAAATTCGGTTTAAAAATTTATAGACACATATTCCAGGACATACATATTAATTTCAAATAACAAATATATTCAGACGATGATTTAGTCTTTTTCTGTTTTACGTCGAACACAGCAGTATATAATTATCATAGAAAAACAGACGCTTCCTTCATTTTGTGTGTCTAAAGTTAGAGAAAAATCTCATTGATAACACTGATTCGCGAATATTAAGTTTTAGAGTTATCTCTCTTTGAATGTAAAAAAAAAAAGAAATATTACACCGTTTCTTTACTTTATGACAAACATGTAATATGATAAGAGTATTCTTTAGACAAACGTAGGGATGCACTGTAAGTTTGATGGATAAACTACTCAGTAAACGTTTTGTAATCAATAATTCTGTCTAAAAAGTACATCAGAACACACAGAGATCATTTAATTTTTTCCTAGTTTTTCTCTGTATTGTATTATTGAAAATTCAACAATGTTACTGTCCCTTTAAAACCTTGCTCTTCATTAAGGAATGAAGAACTGAAGCTCTTTTAATCAATTTTACTGTCAAGGTTCCTCTTGACATTGATATCAGTGTGTATTGTTTCTATAAAAGATAAAGTATTAAGAATGAGATTTCTGTTCTAATGTAACATTGATATGTATGTCATATAGTAATTTTTAGTGCACCATAGGAACTATTTATGTCTGTTTAGATCTGCTTTAAGTTTTGAGCGACGAGATCAGCTGTGTGAGATAGATATGTTGGTCCCCGCTCTGATCACCAGTTAAATCTATACAAGAGAAGGTACCAGATGGTATGAGGTAGATATGTTGGTCCCCGCTCTGATCACACAGATAATATTTGTAGTAATATCTATACAAGAGAAGGTACCAAATGGTGTGAGATAGATATGTTGATCCCCGCTCTGATCACACAGATGGTATTTGTAGTTAAATCTATACAAGAGAAGGTACCAAATGGTATGAGGTAGATATGTTGATCCCCGCTCTGATCACACAGATGGTATTTGTAGTTAAATCTATACAAGAGAAGGTACCAAATGGTATGAGGTAGATATGTTGATCCCCGCTCTGATCACACAGATAATATTTGAAGTTAAATCTATATAAGAGAAGGTATCAATTGCTTTGAGGTAGATATGTTGATCCCCGCTCTGATCACACAGATGATATTTGTAGTTAAATCTATTCAAGAGAAGGTACCAAATGGTGTGAGATAGATATGTCGATCCCCGCTCTGATCACACAGATAATATTTGTAGTTAAATCTATACAAGAGAAGGTACCAAATTGTATGAGGTAGCAGATAATTATGTGTTAATATGGATAGCCCGCAATACGCGTATACATGTACATTTAATATTTCCTAATTGATATATATCTATGTTACATCTTCAAATTCATAGCATCATTTCACAGAAATCATTTGCAGAATGGACAAAAAAAAGAGGGGATCTCCAACAACACCTTCTTGCAGCACCAACAGGAAAACCCCAAAACATTTACTGCAAAAATATACAAAGCAGACATGTACAGAACAAAACGCTTATGATACAAAGAACGTCAAATCACAGAAAAATCAAACATTAATGACTACACATAAACCAACAAGACCAATCGGCAACCGGTACCGACTTAGTACGACCACCTGCCATGCCAGTAGCTGACAGTGTGGTTATCCTGAATTACGTGCTCACAACCCTCTAACTATTTCCCTTATCCAGAGGTCTCGAAGAACGCTCAATTCTGGTGTAAGATAACCTCCTTACTGCAAAATGAACATACAGTAAAACACGCTTATAAAGAATCGCCAGGGGTTAATGAAAATAGTTTGTACAATCCACAGTTCGTCTAATGCATACAACAAACTTCGATCAGTTAATGAAGAAAGTTCGCTATAAGCATATTTTTTTACAATAGAAATAAAAAGACGTATAATATTAGACCCGCATAAAGCCTCATTTTTGTCTTATTACCCCCTATTTTGTCGAAGGATTTTTCTTTTTCTTTTTATATATCAATGTTTAGAATAGTCCAGCTTCAGTCGCATAGTAAATATCACAGGGCGATATTTTTATTGGAGGGCGGGGGGTCTTCTTACTTAGAGCGCAGTATTTAAATCGCTGGATTCAACTCTGATTACTCGACAAACAATTCCACGTCAAGTTTTTGTCTTCAACGTTCTAAATATATGCTATTATGTTTAAGTAGAGATGTTAAACGTCTTCAAAATCCAGTATACCTTTGCCGATGATTGAGGGGCAACTTTTGCCGCTTTTGACCGCCCGAAACGAGTCAAAAATACAGGGGACCGACCGCCACTTGACAATACATGTAATACATTTCTTATTCAACCTCCTCGGACTAGACAGATCAACTTAAGATTCTTTCCATAAATCAAGCGAACACTAAATCGTTTATTAGCTCTACTGGTCTATGACCAGTCGAGCTTATGCGATCGCCCTGTGTCCGGCGTCCGTCCGTCTGTCCGTTAAACATTTCTTGTGGTTTCCAGTCCTCTGGAACTGTTGGGGATGGAAATTTAATTGTTTTTGCAACATGATTGGTCTACAATCTAGTTGTGCACCTGATATTTTGTTTGAGCCCCTGACCCCTAGGGTCATAGAAAATGGGTGTGGTCATTTTCTCCTATATCACTCAATGTAATCTTGTGGTAACCCCATTTCTCAGAAAGTATAAATGATAGAAAGTTAATTCATTTGCAATATTAAAGGTCTATGATTTGGGTATGCACCTGATATTTTATCTAAGCCCCTGACCCCTGGGGTCTTAGGAAATGGGTGTGATCATTTTCTCCTATATAACTCTATGTAATCTTGTGGTCACCATTTCTCAGAAAGTATAAATGATAGAAAGTTAATTCTTTTTGCAATATTAAATGTTGATGCTCTAGTTGTGCACCTGATATTTCATCTTAGCCCCTGACCCCTGGGGTCTTAGGAAGTGGGTGTGGTCATTTTCTCATATATAACTCTATGCAATCTTGTGGTCACCATTGTTCAGAAAGTATAAATGATAGAAAGTTACTTCTTTTTGCAATATTAGGTCTATGATTTAGGTGTGCACCTGATATTTCATCTAAGCCCCTGACCCCTGGAGTCTTAGAAAATAGGTGTGGTCATTTTCTCCTATATAACTCTATGTAATATTGTGGTCATTATTTCTCAGAAAGTAAATATGATTGAAAGATAATTCTTTTTGCAACATTAAAGGTCTATGATCTAGTTGTGCACCTGATATTTCATCTGAGCCCCTGATCCCTGGTGTCTCAGGAAAAAGGTGTGGTCATTTTCTCCTATACATGTAGACCTCAATGTAATCTTGTGGTCACCATTTCTCAGAAAGTATAAATAATAGAAAGTTAATTCTTATTGCTATATTATATATCTGTGATCGAGTTAAGCACAAGATATTTTGTTAGAGCCCCTGAACCCCAGGGTATTAGAAATTGGATGTGGTCATTTCCTCTTATATAACCCCATGTAATCTTGTGGTCAACATTATTCAGAAATAGTTAATGATAGAAAGTTAATTCTTTTTGCAATGTTCAAGGTCTATGAGCTAGTTTTGTTTGAGCCCCTTACTCCAGGTTCTTAGACATTGGATGTGGTCACTTTCCTCTTTACATATAACTAAATATAATCTTATGGTTACAATTTATCAGGAAGTAAAAATAATAGAAAGTTAATTCTTTTTTATATATTATTAGTACGGTGACCAAAGAGCTAAATTTTTCAGTTTAGTCGACAGATTAGTACATGGGTAAATTATTTGTCAAATGAAACTAGAAGAAATGTTCTTTCACAATATCAATGTCGTCAACAGGTTTAAATGTACAAACATTCCATTTTTAGGGGTCAAAGGTCAAAGGGGTCATTCAACATAGATTACGTATTTCTGGTCTTTTTCACAAAGGAAAGAAATATTGATGAAAACAACATTGAATTTTCTGTACAAATTGCATTAACAGAATAATATTCCTATCTTATCCTAAACATAAGTCAATCGCGATGACGTAAAATCTGTATTGATGACGTCATTGGTGGCTATTTTTAGAACAAATTAAAAATGTGAATATTATAATGCCTTAAAAATGAAATATTCCTCTCCGTGTACAAACATGGAGGACAAATATTTGTCAATTTTCTCTTCAATCATAGAAAACAAATGTTTGCTAATTATCCCCCGCAGCAAAATTGCAGTGGGGTATAATGCGACCGTTGGTGAGGGTGCGTACGAGAGTGCGTAAGGGTGACTGTGTGGGAGAGGGAGGGTGTGTTTGTGCACGTCACGCTCTTTTATACAGCCTAGGAGGCACAATTTTTATTGGATCTTGACCAAACTTCATACACTTATTGCTCATGACAAGAGGAAAAACCCTATTGATTTTCAAGGTCATGGGTCAAAGGTCAAGGTCACAGGTTGAAAATGTTATTAATCCTTTTATACAGCCCAGGAGGCACAGTTTTTATTGGGTATTGATCAAACTTCATGCACTTATTGCTTATGACAAGAGAAAAAACCCTATAGATTTTCAAGGTCATTGGTAAAAGGTCAAGGTCACAAGTTGGAAACGTTAAAAATCACACCTAGAAGGCACAGATTTGATTGGATCTTTACTAAACTCCATACATTTATTTCTTATGACAAGTGAAAGAACTCTATTGTTTTTCAAATATAAGGTCAATGTGACAGACTGGAATTGTTTGAAATAATTTTATACAGCCTAGAGGGTGCAGTTTGAAGTTAATCTTCACCAAACTCAAAACACTTGTTGCTTATGATAGTAGAAAGAACTCTTGACTATTGGTTTTCAAGGTAATGCATCAAAGGTCAAGCTCTCAGATTACAATGTTTTAAAAATCTTTTAATACAGCCACGATGATACATTGGAGTTTACCAAACTCCTTACACTTATTGTTTATAACAAGAAGAAGAACCCTTTTGATTTTCTAATGTCAAAGATCAAGGTCACGGAAGGGAAATGCTTAAAATCTTTATATACAAACTAAGAGGGCACAATTTTGACTAAATCTTTCAAATGCCCATACACTTGTTGCTAATAACAATAGGAAGAAACCCATTATATTATAGGTCTAGGTCGCAGGATTGAATTCGTCAAAATAAGTGAAGATCCTCTGTGTCATTCACCAACAGATCTTGGTGAAGCCCTTTTAAGTATACATTTTATACAAATGACACAAAGAATACTTCTTTGATTATCAAGGTCAAGATCACAGATATAGAGGAGGCAACTTTAGAATGGAACTTCATCAATGTTGACGCATATTTGCATATGTTGTGAAGAATTTCAAGTTCTATTTTAAGATTACCTACGAAGTGGTTTATATCCTTGTCACGCCTTCGCTTTTTTTGGCCAACGCAAGAGTATACATAACGACCTTCAACACGCTGGTAAACGTCGGTATTTGGTCTGAAAATCATTTATGAAGCAACTTTCTCAACGTGCGCGTAGCGACCTTGTAGCGCACGAGGAGCGATCGCCAAACGACCTCAGCGTCTACCAAACGCATAAAACTAGTTGACAATTTACCTGTTAACGTTCTATTGAGTCTTTGCGGAATACAGAGTTATTTCCCCTTACAGACGGTATTTGACGTTAAACCATTGTGACGTCATGAAATGGTATGGTAACGTCGATTTTACACCGTCATTTCCCAGACTATTAGGACTGATTCCATAGAATTTAATGACGTCACAATCAGTCTACGTCAGATGCCGTCTCAAATGGGAGGTAATTCTGGTTTTCGAAAATAGCGAATAAAGCGTGCCCAAAGATCTCGCAACGTTCGCTTAACGACTTGTCAACAACCTGGCAGCGACCTTCTCGCGATCTTCAACTTTTACAGCAAAACTTGATATTCAGAAAATATTTCGTTGTCAAGACCCGAAGCACACGCCAAGGACGTTAGACTGTCGTTGGACACGCGTTGAGGACGTTAGACCATCGCTAGAATAGTGTGGCTGTGTACATGTTAGACTTGCGCTCCTCTGTCGTTACACATTCGTTGCAGTTATCGGCGCCCTCACAGCGCACGGGAACGCATGCCCAGCGACCTCCTAATGACTCCATAACTTACAATTGGACGCTGGACAGTCGTCGGCGGTTTCGTGCATTTACAAAATTTTCCGACGAACACATCGCACACCAACGTCCTCCAGCGACCACACAACGACAAGCCAGTGACCAAACAACGACCTCAACGTTTTGCGACGTGTTGACAAATTTACTTGGTCATTACTCGTGCATTTCCTACTAGTGTGTGACTATGAGTACATTGGTATTGATGCCGTGCGTAGGTGCTACGCTTTTCGTTGCTTAGTTTTTATTCAAAATTTGTGGCAGAAAGATATCCATCGTTATGATTAATTCGGCTAGAGTGTACGTACATATACAGCGTTATCCATAAAATTATTATAAATAGGGTAGAAAGCCCTCTCTCTCTCGATAAACCATCACCGATCTCATAAAAAAATGCTTTTAATGGATAAATTACAGGAAATGGTAAACAGTTTACCATGTATCTCTTCTAGACATAAGCAATAATAACATAGATTTATACAATTTTCAATGTACTTTCAAGTGAAATAAGTTTATGTTCAAAATGTTAAGAAAAAATGTGTGTACTGTCAGGTAAAATGATTATTTTTTTTGCTTAGAAAATCATATAAAATTGTGAAAATTAACCACAAGAGCCGGGATGTTCATTCATTAGCTATTTACATACTCGTCCCTATTCTGTAACACTCTCTTTCACATTGAGATTCATAAATATCAAGATGATTATATCGGATAATAAACAGAGAAAGGATTCATTCTTTTAAAAGCAATTCAACTGAGTCATCCTTCTTGTCATTTGTAATGATTTTTTTTTTTTCGATATTATATATCTATTATGCTTTGGTTCTAAACACAGGGATTTATCACGCTTCCTGGTTGAATATAGGTTATAAACCATAGTACATAAAGCAACTGAGAAGCGCGACAAATCCCTTTGATTCTGAAGTTTATCACAAAAAATTATATCCAGTGACCAATTTTTGCCTGTAAAAACTATACTATAAGGGTACACTATATTTCCAATTTTTTTTTAATTGAAAAAGAAGTGCGTTTTTATTGGTACATACCTTCATTTTAGGGTAACGCGGAGGGAATGTAATATATCTTATTTATCATGAAGAAGGTTTAAAATATTTCATTATTAACCAGTTGGTATCTATTATCAATAAATGTTCAAATCTTGTATACCCCCCCCCCCCAAAAAAAAAGAAAAGTGTACGCATATATCATAAAATATTTCTGAGTTGTAAATCAAAAATAATTTTTTTTTATTTATTATAAGTCAAAATAAATATTTTTGGTGCACAATTCACAAATATTTTATGCTGACACATACTTAGAGAAATAAATAGGTCCTTCATTTAAAATTCAAAATAAGCAGCCCCTCCACCGTACCCGGAAATTATACTTAAAATAGGGCAACGGTTACGCTGCAACATACGCCTGTCATGTGATTAATGATGTCAAATGAACTTGACCTTCTTTGACCCGTACCCTAACAATCAAGTCCTTTGTCTGGGTCTACTCAATCTTCATGGTAAGCCTGAAGTTCCTAAGCTTTGATATTACCATGCATTACTGATTTCTCTATTATACAACGAAAGATATTTAAAATACAAATTGGAAATTCCTATTTCAGACAAATTGGTCATCATATCTTGTTACAGCATTTGTGCATGCAACCACCTCCTCTTCCGCATAATTTCTCAAATGTGCAAAAGGAGGAGATAAAACCCCGTTACATACATAAAAGATCATTTATATTTTATTTATCACAAAGAAGATTTAAAATAGTTTGACCCAAAATAGATTTAAATGATTTATTTTTTTTTGAAAAATTTAACCAAAAATCTATTTTAGCCACAAAATGA
The DNA here is from genome assembly GCA_033119305.1 of Pinctada imbricata. Classification (NCBI taxonomy): domain Eukaryota; kingdom Metazoa; phylum Mollusca; class Bivalvia; order Pterioida; family Pteriidae; genus Pinctada; species Pinctada imbricata. The sequence continues at coordinate 56,738,504 of VSWD01000001.1, forward strand.
CCTTGACCATGACCTTCAAAATCAATAGGGTTTTTATTCTTTTTAAAGTCAATGTTCATGGTAAAAGAGACCTAGCTTAAATGACATTGTATCAATCGTGTTTGCAATTCCTATAGTTGTAATAGATAAATGTGAGTATGAACCCCCCCCCCTCTTCCCTTAAATGTACGCATACTTGTAATTTCTCTGTTGATGGAATAAAATATATAGAAAGTCCGTTACATATTTGAAAGATCATTAATTTTCCTTAAAGTATGAATAATTCCAAAACATACTGAACCAAAAAGAGAACAACAACAATTATTTCAATGAAATTTAAATCTATTTCTCATAAAATCTATCTTTAGCCTCAAAATGACCTTGACCTTTCACACACGACCTTGAAAATAAAATTCTCTTACGTTCGTTAAGTTAAATCTACGTGGAAAATATCATTTTACTAGCTTAAACGATTTTATCTCTATATTTTCTAAAAGGTTCAGGACGCACCGGTGCTGCAATACCGATATCCGTAACCCCCCCCCTTCCATATTATAAAAGACAGGCATACAAGAACAACCATAAAAATCCTAATCTTTCCCCAGTTAAGAGAATGAAAATAAAATTTTTGCTTGAATTTTGTAACACGATAGTAAAACTATGCTATAACTACTAACGATTGTAATTTTATGCAATGATATGATTCTGTGAATCATATAGAAAATATCCAGAAATCCGTGATTTTTGAATGAAAAATACAGTTTTCCCCCAAAAAGACCGAAAATACAAATAATGTGTTTAAAACGTAAGTTATTATGCGAAAGAGCATAAAAGATCAGAATTCATAAGTGATAAAGATGTTATGATTGATGTATAGAAATAAAATTAATAGAAATTAGCATGCATATTTTTGTAGAAAAACAGCAGTTTTGACGTTTTTGCATTAAAATAATTAAATATATTTGATATCAATTGGAAGATGAAAATGTTCAGATTTAATTTTTTGAAGAACGATCAGAATTCAATTTGTGGATCTAAGAGACGGGAAAAAATATAACAGAATTTTCACAAAGTAATGCAATTTTTTAGCAAAATTAACTTTTTAAACCCAAAAACGCAAATTTTATGAGAAATTTGAATTAAAACTTATCATATTCGAAAAAGTATTCAATATGTTAGTAATTTTCACCTTTTAATCTTTGATGTTACTTTCCACATAAAAAATATTCATCGATTCCTTTTTTCAGTGATTTTTCGGTAATTTTTTTAAAACGTTGATGACGTCATTTCAACGTCATTTTTGAAAACGTTCTACAATGAAAATCATTTGACGACATCTTGATTCATGAACCACAGATAAAGAGCTTTCATTTGATACCAATATTTGCCATGTACTATGCGTGTCGACTAAACTCCTTAAATAAGCCTCTTTTGGCGACTTGGTCACCCTACT
>VSWD01000001.1:56740435-56755435 GCA_033119305.1 Pinctada imbricata
TCTTCCAATCTCATTGCGTCTTCTGTCAGCTCTCTTTTTCCTTTCGATTTCTCTTTTCTTCTCGTCCTCCTTTTCTTGCTGTTGTAATTTTCGCAGCCAAGTCTCCTTTTTCTGCCATTTTTTTTATTTTTTCCTCCTCCACTTTTATATTCTGTAGCCAACGATCCTCGAGAAAATCATGCGTATCTGGAGGGCATTAATTAGTTATTTCTGGACGAAGTTCCTCGTCGATTTCCAAGTACATGGTGGTGTAGTGGACGACTTTATCCTCCAAAATTTGAATTTGCGCATTTAGATTTTATTTACATGCATTCATAAGGCTTTATAAACTTTCAGATGGCTAAAATGGCCTTTTCTATGTAATTGATTGACCACATGTCAATTATGAATGAAGCTCAATTCGTCTAGGAAAATTTTAAACTGGTTTACAATGTATATAGAATCAATGACAAATGAATGACAAAACCTACTTTGTAAAAGAAAAGTCCGATTCTGAAAATAAGTATACTATAGTATGTAATAAGTATGTAGCCACGATGTCCAGCTAAAATATTTATATTATTTTGTTTTAAACACATCAAAATCTATACGCCTCAACAACCAACATCATCATTTCCCTTTGAAACCTCTCATACTTCTGTAGAGCCTTCACATTTCTGAAAGTGATGGAGGGTAGGTATGTGCTAATAGAGGATGGTTTTGAGGAACTGTGGTCAAAATTTATAAGGCCAGACAATAGGTTTCTTGGGATTGCAGCGCACACAACCAAGCTCTGTAAAACCTGACCTAGGTCTAGAGAGGCCGGTATGTCCTCGTCACATTCTTGATCCTTGGGGTCAACCAAAACAGTTGAATTGTTAAACGTCTTCAGATTATTATTTCAAATAACAGAAAACTCTGTTCTCTGAAAATATATAAAAATGTCTATCCCTTCTTAGTGTGATTGTCTCTCATTATTCTGTCGATTTGACATGAAGAAGATTCAATATTTTCAGAATTGTTAAGATTGTTGATCTTGATTCTCGTTGTGACCTTGACTTGGAAAACCTCTCCCCATGGACAATCTGTATGCTACGTGTGATGAAATGACAAATATGGATAATGACCATATCCCTGTTTACAGCACAAAATCGATAATTTAGAAAATCAGAAACCGAAGGCATACAAAATCAGGATAAAACAGGAACCAAAGCAAACAAACAAAAACCTCCACCATATGAAAAGAAGCGAACTCCCGATATGGGAGTTAGACCAGGTGCCCAGGAAGAGTAAGCATCTCCTACTTGCATGCAACACCCGTCGCTTCACATCCGGTTACTTCCATTTCGGAAGACTTAGAGTACAATCTTTGGTTGGATGGTTCATATGATCTATGACAGAATATCATCCACCATTCTGGAGAGTGGGACATCATAGTCTATGACGAGTTCCCCATATCGACCGTAGAACTCCCTCATTGACGATGTTAGTCGGTCACAAACGTATCCCTGACTGAGAAGCGTATCTGAAAGACGCCTAGCTCTCAGAACAAAATCCGTATATTTGGTGCTTGCTCTGGCATAGCGTATCAACTGAGATATGTACACGCCATAAGCAGCCGATGAAGGGATGTTACTACTCAGAAATGGAAAGTCTGTAATGCTGAAATTGATTTCGTCACGTTTGTTATAGAGTGAAGTGTTCATGTGACCATCAGTGTCGTAGGACTTTATGTCCGAATAGGATGCTGAATTATTTGTCTCTTTAGTTTCTTTGACTTCAAGCTCCGAAGGATAGTAACTAGAGCAGTTGCATTTAATTTACTTTACCACTACTTTTGCCTCACCTCTACGCCTCAGTGGTCAATGCGGTTAGGGGTTACATAATCTTGCTCTCGAGTATTGACTTGTACAGTTAACTTTTAAAGCTGACCTTCCCGGACGTTTTACGGGTCATTTCAAATCATAAACATAAAACTTATGGGTACATTTTATGTAAATTTCCCCTTTTCAGACGAAGAAAGGAGGGGATCTCCAACAACACTAGGTTGCAGCACCCACAGCAAAATCCCAAAACACCCATGCAAAAAACACAGAACAGATACCCACAGAAAGAGACGCAAAAGGGACAAGGAACACCAACTCACAACATTGAAACATAAAAGACTACACATAAACCAACGAGACCAATGGGCAACCGGTGCCGACTTAGGACGGCCATCTGCCACGTAAATAGCAGAAGAAACATAGAGCGTTGTAATTTTTGCTACATAAATAAATAATCTTTCCGTCTGCATGTCCGTCCGTCTGGTGATTATACTTTCACATTTAAATGGTCAAAAAGTAAGAGGTCAGCTTTAAACGCTAACTGTAGTTGGATCGCCTCAGGACAGGATTGTGTATTGAACAATGTAAAGCCATAGCTGTGAAATATTCTGTTTTACGTGTGCGGGCTGGTACCTTTTGAGAGAAAATACCAGATAAAAAAGCATAAACTCGCACACAATTCGAGATTTACAAAGGTATCCTGTCTAACCGAAAAAAAGTTCCACTGCGGCTTTATTACTCGAATCGAAATACGGCTCAAATGGATCTATTCAGGGGATATGTGCATTAAATACCGCATGTCAAAATAATACATCTTATTGACAACAATATACCAAATTGTATGTTTGTTTTTGCCTAGCTGGAGAGTGCCGTTTTTAAACACCTGGGTGGAAAACAAATATTAAATACGACGGCCTAATCCCTAACCACAGTGACCACTGAAGCGTAGAGGTGAGGTAAAAGTAGAAGTAAAGTAAAATAAATGCTACTGCTCAGGTAATCCGCGAATTTTGGATTATTGATGGACAACACATCGTCTACAGTAAGTGAAGTTTAAGTCAGGAGCTAAGTATCTTTTTCCTTCAGAGACCAAAGATTGAATGAATTCAGCTTCGTACGAGTAAAGGAAAATATCGGCAAGGAGTGGGGCACAATTTGTCCCCATTGGAATTCCGACAATTTGCTGAAAGACCTTTCCTCCAAACACCACAAAAATGTTGTCGATCAGAAAGTTTAACATCTGAATAATGTTTGTTTCAGTGTACTTATTTTCAGAATCGGACTTTTCTTTTACAAAGTAGGTTTTGTCATAGTTTACAACAATAAATTTGTATTTGCGATTACCGTTCTTACTTGTAAACGCATTACTTATAATTTTTGCGAGTCTTTCTTTCAATTTAGAATGTGGAATTGTAGTGTAAAGTGTCGAAAAATCAAAGGCTTTGATCGAATGGACTCTACTAAAATGAGTGGATTTCATATGTTCTAAAAGTTCCTTCGAATTCTTTAAAATCCACATCTGGTTGATACCACTGCGCAAATATACTGTCTAACAATATTTTTGAAGCCCAGATTTGATTTCAGATAAAACTTTGGTGAGTAAGATCGATACAGATTTGATGGAATATTTTGAGGAACCAGCGATGAAACGTTGTTTGTACGGATTCGTATGCATTTTAGGTATGCAGTATAAGTATGGTAAATCCAATTCTAAATTGGTAGTGTCGAAGCCAAAGGAAGCAAGAGCTGATTTGTGGTTATCTATTATTTCAGAGGCAGAAAGGATTGTTTAGGTGTAAGTGGGATTTCCAGGTGTCGAATTTAAACCCAACTCTTTAACTAGACTGTCGAAATAGTATATTTTGCAAGTAAATGTGTAATTATTTGAGGCTTTGTCCGCTGGTGTGTTCTTGGAGGTAGGTAAGCTCTGTGATAACATCAGACTTTAAATATCACCACGAATCTGGTGTTCACAGATGATGTTAATCGGTTAATTCTATATAAAAGTAACCCTCTGGTGGATTTTATCCATTTGGAAAGGGTGTCGAGTTGTACATCCTCTTTCTTTGCCCAACGTCTTGCATATTCCTCACAAGAGTCCATGATAATTTTGACATTTTGGTTCCATGTACAATTCTTACCCATTAAACCTTTGACCGCATGCCTCACAACCAACGTCGCCAAAACAAACGTTTTCATCGTGTTCATTTCTCTCCTCACGACTGAAAGAAAGAAAAAAAGTATATTCAAAATTTTTATCTAGTATAAAGCCCTGAAATAGATTTGATCTAAAACAACAAATTAAAAAAAATATATTAATATATTAAAAAACAGGATAATTCATACCTGTCAAATATTTGGTAGCACTTATAACACATAAAGAAGGTTTTGTTATTGGTCAGAATATCCCGAAACGCCAGCAAAAATAAGACAAAAACAGAATATAAATTAACAAGTTTAATTATGTACAAAAATATATATATCGAAAATGATTTCAACTTACAATACAATGTTCGGATCAAAGAGGCAGTCTTTGTGTAACCTTCTAAACAGTTTCACAAACTCTTCAAATTGTATGTTTCGAATGTTCATGGTTTGCGTTATATTGCACGACCAACATGATTGCCTCTGTGTTAGAAAGGTATTTTTGAACATCTATCACGGGGGATTTTGTGTGTGGTCGGGTGTGGTTGTGATTGTTCCTGTAAAATCAGACCAAATGCCAAATTAAAGTTAACGTCTTTATTGTTGCGAATCTAGAAGAAAGTGACCTAATCAATATGCATAATAAACATGTAACAAGTAAATAATATGGTTACAAACAATACAATATAACCTGCGCACTGTCATAAACATTATTAACAAACCATATATTCAAAAGTATAAATATAAAGAGAAAAATCCTAACAAAATGTGGGGAAATTAACTAAAATGGAGCACTCGCTTGACCACTCTGAGGTACACATATTATGCAAACCAGGTGAATAAGTGACCTATACAACAACCTAACAAAGTCTAAGGAACATGACAATTATGATGATTAATATGTGGAACTAATGGTATTGAACTAGTAGTTGAACTAAATAACAGTAATCACTTAAAGTAAAGAATATGTTTTATGTGAAAGTATCACTTAGTATGAATATTTATGAACTTAATGATTTTCTAGTTTTGTCAATAATAAAGCTTAAGAAATGAATATAAATACTGATAAATGAAGGCCTAAAGGGTCATTAACTGAGACAAGAATATAGTAATAAGTAATTAACCTTAAGTAAGTAGCAAGATATAAGTGCACATAATCGCACTATAGAAAATGATAGTAAAACAGGTAACACAAACACCTGTGCTCCTGTGCGAAATACAAAAATCATGAGAATTTACTAAAACGCTTGTTTGCCAAAGAAAAACTGGTTTACACTGAATAGTTATAAAGTATAGAAGGTAATAAAGTTAACTTACAACATCTTGAACAATTATGATCTTTGATTTTTAAGGAAATTGACAAAGATTATTTTGGTTCGCAAAATTCTGAAAATGGCGGAACAAAGAAAGACTGAACAGAAAACAGACCATAACGGTTTACAAATTCCGGAAACTAAAATGTACTCTAAATAAGTTGAAATGCAAAACGGTAACATAGTTTACAATGGTCTAACATTAGAAAAAGAGTCAAAATCTAAGCGTATTACATAACACTAATAATATTAATCAGACTCGTAAAGTACAGCTTAAAATAACCCTGTATTCATTCTAAAGCATAAAGTACGATATAATTCAAACTCAAACTCAGTCTTGAAAGAATAGAAATATATGCACACTGGACTCAAAAAAAAGAAGGGAGGAGAATATGCATTAAAATGCATATTCAAAATGAACAATATGAAATACATACAAACTGAAATGAAGAAATAGTAAAGTAAAATACAAAAATGCGCCTACCTGTAAAATCAGACCAAATGCCAAATTAAAGTTAATGTCTTTATTGTTGCGAATCCAGAAGAAAGTGACGCGCTGGATTCTAGACAATGGCGCGGGTTGGTCAAGGTAGGGCTCAACAAGGGTGACAATTTTCCATGAGTAACGATTTACACATAATTAAAACACAATTATCCTGTCGGTGGCCTCGTACCAACAAGATAGTTATAGCGTGGGTATAAGGTACTATAACAAAGAAACGTTTATCCGCTAGCCTGACATCAATTGAGTAAAGACGATGTGAAGGAAATTGTTAATTGACTTACGTAAAACTTATTTGATCTGAGATAAACTTTTGTACGACAGGCTAGATAAAGGTGACAATATATTCTTAACTTCTTGACTTTGTGACAACCAATGTAAATAATTAGGAAAGATTACAAAATGTTTACGATAAGAAGAGAATTTCTTAAAAACAAAATGTTTTAGAGAATTTATGAATAAAATGTAAGTTTTATAATGAAAAATTATAAAATATCAAAATCATACAAAAAGTATCAGAGGGTCTAAAAGACCTGATGATAATACCCCCGAGGCTCACCGAATCTTCGTCCCCGAAGATTAAAAATGTACTATCAACAATAATCATGATGATTGAAAAAACATTGTGTGTATAAATGCAAGATAAAAACAAAACCATACCATAAAATGAATTATTCAGAAAAGGTTCATGATATGAAACATATACATGTAATGGGTATTAAAATTGAGGTAGTATCATAATATGAGAATAAAATATTTGAAATATATATATATATACAGTATTTACATTGAGCTTAAATCATCAATATTGAATAAAACATACCAAAAAATGAGCTCAAATCATCAATATTGAATAAAACATACCAAAAAAAAAAGCAATGAGTTATGGGTATGGATTGGCTTGGGTTTGGCTTTGGTAAAAATATGTTGTTTAAGAACATTCCTCCCAGGGTAATTATATATGATGTCAGTTGGGGACATCTTAAATGGATTGTCGCTATAGGACAATGGCATAATGTCATTGAGGGACATTTAACAAATGGCATGGAAAAAAACATACTACACTACTAGTGAATGAACATATAAATTGTAATAAAATGAATTTGTCATTATACTCTGACAATGTAATACACAAAGAGTCACAATAGTAATTTTTACTAAAACTTGTTTGCAATTTGGCTGTGAGTATTTACAATATAAAACAAAGTGTCTCTCACACCTCTCATTCATGGTGATAAGCCCTGCTCATAGAAGCTATACTTGCATCGATAAATTATTGCAAAAGTATAAAATACTGATGGTGTGACAGCAAAAAACAAGCTGTGTAAGGCTGCCGTAACAAGTTTCTGAGTCTGAGTGCCTTGAATGGTGAGATGTGAATAGTCATGGGAATCTTAAGTTGTTTGTCTGTATGTATATTTCTAATAATGAAATCTAAGGTGTCAATAGTGAGATTTGCCCATAAAAGACAAGTTCTGTTGATGGTAATTGCATGAATGTCTTCAGGTGGTGTAATGAGCTAATGTTCAGGGCAAAGTGGTAAACTTGCAAGATCTATCAAAATGCAATCTGTTACTGTAGTAAGTTCTATATGCAGAGTGGTTTTGTGTGTGCGTTTGAACTTACGCCATAGTTTGTGTGCGTAACAGCAAATCATCAGTGTTGTGATTACTGAGAGTGTAACATATGGCCATGGAGTGGTAAATGATGTATATACATGTTCAAGTATCAAGTGTGAGTCTGAGAAGGTGCACCAGGTTTTTGAGTATAAATGACAGAAAGGTCAGGCTGGGGTGGGGTGGGGGGGGGGGTAGGAAAAGCATGTGATTGGTTAATTTGGTGTGTTAAGGCTAGAATGGCTGTTAGTTTTCTGAATTTTAGATAGGACCAAATGCTATAGATAAAACAGATAACAGCTAGGCATGCAGCAGAAATAGCTATAGTTCCACTAGTGTCAGGGAAGGAATTAAGGTCAAGGTCAACATAACCATCAATCATAGATTCTGCAAGTGTTTGAAAAACTTGTTCATCCTTCTTTGCTCTGTCAGCCATCTTTTTCAAACTGAGATGGTCCTGTTTATCTGCAGCTAAATACTTTGAAAAAGAATGATTGAAAATCTTTAAAGTTGGTATTTTGAGATCAACAAACTTTTGAAATGTGGTATGACCTTCAATAGTCTCATATCCTGTATCAAAAAATTCCTGAATCAAGGCAAGATTTACAGGGTGTAAGATGGTTATAGAGTCAGAGTTGTTAGCACAGGTACCAATTTTTGGAGGTAAATACAAATCTCCAGATGTAATTGAGCAACGACAAGGTAATTGCTTCACACAAAATGAACATCCCTTCACCATCCTCTGGCCAGCAGGACAATCAAGGGCAACCATGTTAGTGTGATACATTAGTGTGTTCAAAGAAGATAACTCAATCATAGCTGGCTTTATGGTATCTCGAACAAACCGAAAATCACATAACTTGTGAACAGAATCCCTGTTATTGAGGTACAGAGATGAGATACAGGTTTGAGATATTACTGAGGTTAGCGAGATGTGAAAAGAGCAGAATTTAGTATATGTACCTGTGCAATGACTTAGCTGCTGTACTGACATTGTTGCAAAATGTTGCGTATCATCTGTGCGAACAAAATATGTAGGGAGATCCATGAGTTGAGTAGCATGTTTGGATGTTGAGTTGATAGGTACAGGAAATGAGTAAATATTGTACACTGTCAAAGGCTTCAAAAATGGTGAAATGGGAATTTTCAGTAACAAATAAAGCTTGAAACGAGATCTAGAGAACAAAAAGTCTCCATATGAGAAATAATATAAAGGATCTTTATGAATGATGTGAAAATGTTGAAATTTCTCATTCATAATAGTTTGAACCTGCCTGATTGAAGATTTGATAGCATTGGCTGTGATCAAAAATCGTGATAGCTTTCTTTTTACTAGGTCATGTATACCCAATTTCAGATGTTCTAGAGATAATTTTAATTGAGATGAAGCATTGGTTTGTTTGAGGATTAGTTCTTCCAATATAATCATTTCATGTTCAAGGGCATCAACAGATGTGTACAGTAGAGAAGTGAAAGCTACAATATCCTTATGGTTCTCATGTACAGCAGACATAACGTTGTCAAAACGATGATTCACTGTTGAAATAAATGATGATAAATGTTTTTCCTGCATTGCCATGGCTTTGACTACCTTCTTATTGTTTTTATTAAGGATTTCCATGTGTCTCTTCAAAGTATTCACATCATCAGATGCCGCGGTCCCAAACAAAGATTTTGATATATCACCAATAAAGTCAAAAAGTCCACGTCTTGACCTTGATGATCCAATGTAGGTTTAAGGTTCAAGGAATCTGGTTCTTGGAATGAGTGAGTGAACCGTAGCATTAAAGCTTGCTTCAGTTTCCATCCGAAGGGAATTCAGTGTACTCAGGATGTGCTGTTTATGTTTGCATTGTGGAGCATTGCATATCAGGGAATGGTGATAGTATACCTTCTTTGGAAGAGGAATTTCAAATGTGTGGGCCCAATATTCTTGTCCGAGGTAGAGTTGATTAACCGGTTCGAACAGAATTCCATAATTCAACCTTTGTACCATAGATACTTCACTAGTAGACGCAAAGCAGAGAACCGACAACAAACACATAACAAAGAATGTGTTGCGAAATCCTCGAGTACCTAAGAAGGAAGAGAATAGAGAATTAAGATAGTGTGTAATGCATGTTTTGTTAACAATTAAAGACTTCAAATTTGTGTTCATATAATAACCAAAATTTAATTGTCACATCATTAACAAAAATACATAACAAGGTGCACAGGGGCAAAGTTAAAAGTATAAGAATTTTGCTCAGACAGTATGTAGGTACTATAGGGATAAAGCAAGACAGTCATTGATGTAGTATTGTGTATTGTTTATGTACGCCTTTGAAAGCATGTCGGAGATTTCTTTCTCTTACGGGCAGTGCCTCTCTGTGTCTTAGTGATGTGAAAGTGTCGAACCATGGAAGCAGGGGGATTTTCCTGTGGCTCCCATGTCCTTTCACTGTGACCAACCCATTTTACAACAAAAAGCTTCTTTCCTTAGTCATACCTGAACCGAAGGAGCTTTTCCACATAAAAAGTTTCATCATTATCAGTATACCTTTGGTTATCATTGGTCTGTTGAACACCTTGCTTACCAGGTGTAGGTGTGGAGCTTGTGGTTTGATCCATACCTGATTGTTGGGAATCTGATGTTTGACTGGTAGGTGTCTGTGTATCAGACGTTGAACTATGTGGACTATTTTGGTCTGGTCCATCGTGTTGGCTGGGTGGGAGGTGGGTATCAGCGATCGGTTGATCACGTGGAGGTGGATCCAAACTTGGACGATTCGATGGGCAGTTGTATGGTTTAAGTCTGTTTACATGAATGAAAGACTTGAGTTCCTTGTGGTTGGATGCCCGCCTGATTTTGTATGTGTTGTTTGGTCCTTTACCCACTATGTAAAATGGACCTTCCCATGGATTCTGTAACTTTGGTGACAAACCTTTGGGTCATATTGTCATATTGATTCTTTTGTCTTTCCTGTGCCTTTTTGATGTTTTTCCTCGCAATGTCCTTAACGACCTTGAGATGAGACATTAGGTCACTGACATGGAATTTCGCATCTTTATTTAGGCCGTCTCTAGGAATAAGTGAGGCGTCAAAGGGGAGATTCATTTCCTTACCAAAGACAAGGTGATATGGTGATAGGTCTGATGATTGTGTAGATGGACTCATTCTCAATGCCATTAGGATACCAGGAAGGAGTTTAGGCCAATTTGTCTGTTCTGGATTGATGTATGTACGAAGACACTGGGCTATGGTGCTGTTCATCCTCTCACATGTTGCATTGGTTTGGGGATTATATGCACTTGTATAGTGCCGGGTTACCTGGAATATCTCGCATACAGCTGTTACCAATTTGCTAAGAAAATTTTGGCCTCTATCACTAACAATGACTCTTGGGGCTCCATACCTGGAAAAAATTTCTGAAAAGAGAACATTTGCAATTTCCTTAGATTCCTGGGTTTTGAGGGGGAATGCCTCTGGAAATTTGCTAAATGAATCCACCACTAAGAGTATGTATTTGTATCCGTCATCTGATGTTGTAAGTGGTCCCAGTATGTCCATATGAAGACGTGAGAATGTGTCCTCGACTGGCATGTTGACAAGGGGGGCTCTGGTAGGATTGGTACTCTTTTTTGCATGTTGACAAGCATCACAGGACCTTATGTAGTCTGCAACATTCTGATACATACCTGGCCAAAAATATTTGAGCTGAATGGCCTTATAAGTCCGGTCAAGTCCGAGATGACAGCCACCTGCCAAACAATCATGGTAAGAGCGTAAAACATCTTCTCTTAGGCATCTAGGTACAGCTAGTTGTTTAAGAATTGGTTGGACTTCTGCAACTTTTTTGGATCGTTGCTGGTAAAAATGGTACAGGACGTCATCAAGGAGTACATAGTAGTTGCTTTCAGAGATCAGCTTGTCTCTCTGTCTTGGAGGTAGGTACTGTACCTTGTTTCAGATAAGTATACATTGGGCCAAGGTCAGGGCATTCACTTTGTAACTTACCTATAGGTTCTGGTATACTGACAGCACAAAGGTTAGGGAAGTGAGTTCCACTTGTTGAGTGTTCTTAATTCTGGTAATAAAATGTTACCTGATTATGTTCCTGTGCAGGTGTTATGAGGCATACATTTGCACTTGGGATTGAGTCTTCTGGCTCACTAACTAATTTACCTTGGTCTGGATATGATCTTCTGGATAGGGCGTCTGCAACAGGATTTTTCTTACCTTTCCTATGAACTATGTTAAACTGATATCCCTGAAGTAAGATTGACCATCTGGCAAGTCGACCTGTCTCGTGCTTAACTGATTGAAGCAATTTTAACGCGGAATGGTCAGTAAAGACTGTGAAAGGTTTAGAAGTCAGATACACATGATAGGACTTAATGCCTTCAATGATAGCAAGACATTCTCTCTCTGAGACTGAGTAGTTTTTCTCATGTTTGTTCAAAGAGCGACCTCCATATGCTATAACTCTTTCCCTGCTGTTGTCATTCAACTGGCTCAATGTGAAACTAAGAGAAGTCCCAGAAGCATCAGTGGTAAGTAAAAAGGGTTTTGAAATGTCAGGATATGCTAAAACAGGAGGTGATGTTAGTGCCTGTTTTAATTGGTCAAAAGCTGTCTGACACTCATCTGGCCATGCAAATTTCTTGTCCTTACAAAGGAGTGTAGTAAGAGGAGCTATGATAGAACTGTAGTTTTGAATAAACTTCCTGTAGTAGTTACAGAGACCTAAGAAGGATCTAACATCTTTTGTACACTTAGGAGTAGGAAAAGTTTGTACTGCATCTGTTTTTGTCACATCAACTTGAACACCTTCCTTCGTAATAACATGACCTAGGTACTTGACTTGCTTCAAAGCAAAAGCACATTTGCTAGGTTTCAAAGTGAGACCTGATGAAGTAAGACGAGAAAAGATTTGATTCAGATGTTGAATGTGTTGTTCAAATGACCTAGACATGACAAGAATGTCGTCAACATAAACCAAGCAAATTTTCCAGTTAAGACCTTTAAGTACATGTGTCATGAGAGCCTGGAAGCTGGCAGAAGCATTTACCAGACCGAATGGCATACGCTTCCATTGATAGACCCCTGTAGGTGTAACAAATGCTGACTTGTGCGCAGTCTCTGGATCCATTGGTATTTGCCAGAATCCTGAGGCCAGGTCAAGAGTAGAAAATATGCATGACTTCGAGTTACCTATTGTGTCAAAAACATCCTCAAGGCGAGGGAGAGGAAAGGTAAACTGAGTAGTAATAGAATTCAACTTCCTGTAATCAATAGCGAATCGAAGTTGACCATTCTTTTTCTTGACCATAACCACAGGGCTCTGCCACATTGAAGTAGACTCCTGTATAATGTCAGCCTCCAACATTTCTTCAATCTGTCTGTCTGTTTCTTCCTTTACCTGGGGTCTTTGCCTATAGAAACGTTGACGTACGGGTAAGGCATCACCTGTCTCTATCCTGTGTGGTTGAGAGCTACACTTACCAAGTTCAGATAATTTTGTAGCAAAGACAGACCTATGTTGATTAAGAAATGCAAGAAGAGTGTGCTTTTGGTCAGGTGACAAGTCAGATTCTGATAGATCAAAGTCATTACTGTCAGACTTAGTCTCAGCACTATGTATATGTACAGAGTTGACAGGTGTGTCAAGAGAGCATACAGTGTCTGACTGAACTACACAAGCAGAAGCTATGCATGTTCTAGAAGAAAGAGTGACAGGACTATCTGTGGGGTTTATAACCTGTATGAACTGTATGTCATTGTTCACTGTGTCTATCAAACATTTCGCACCTGCCAAACCTAATTTTGGCAGTTCAGGTAAGGGTTCTAATCAGACATGGGTGTCGTTTGTGAGGTTAGTTATGTAAACTTCAACTGACATTACTGACCTTGGACTTATAGTAACTGAGTGAGATACTCGAGCCCAACCTGAATTGAATATCAAAGGCAAGAATTTGAGCAGTGATGGTGTCTTTGATTGAACGTGTGTTTTTAGCAGCATTAAAGACAGCATCATTGGTCGTGAGAAAGTCCATACCTAGAATAAGAGGTTGGTGAAAATGTTCAAAAACTTGAAAGTTTTGGTGAATAATGATACCTTCAAAAGAAATAGGTAGAGAAAGGACACCAAGGCTGCAGTGTTTCTCATCGCCAACAGCGAGAGCATCAGTTGCCAAAGTTGACAGTATCTCGCCTCTATCAATACCAAGTTTAGATATGAGGGATGATGATACACAGGAAAAAGCTGCCCCTGTGTCAACCAAGGCTCGTATGGATGAACCATAGATTTCAACACTTATAGTATTTTTCATCAAAGGCATGATCATGTTGACCTTACTACTAGGTAAATTATTGTTTGTAAGGATGGGGGTTGGGGATGTTGGTATGGGTGGCATGCTTGGATTAGGAGCATTATCATGGTTAGTAGGATCATGCATTGGATCAAAACCTGTGTGAGGTGATGAGTCGTTGTCCGTTTGGTGCCTATCCTTCAAAAGGACAGGCGTGTGTCCCTATTATGGTTGCTGGTATGGCTGTGTGTGATTGTAATTTGGCTGCAAGTTTTGTGTGTGATGATGCATGTAGTTTGGTTGTGAGTTTTGTGTGTGACCAAAGTTTTGAAGCTTCTTGCGACAAACAGACTCAAAATGGTGCCAAATTCCACAATTTCTACATTGAACATTGTATGCCGGGCAAGTATACCTAGATAAGCAAGACTTACCACAACCTGCACATGGTGCTCTCATTCCACTACCATTCTGACTCATTCTCCTTCCGTCATTGTGGTATCCTTGGTACTGTGGTGGTTGGATGGTTGCCCTTGGTACTGTGGTGGTTGGTGGCTGGACGGTTGCCACGGCTGCCCTTGGTACTGTGGTGGTTGGTGGCTGGACGGTTGCCACGGTTGCCCTTGGTTCTGTGGTGGTTTGACGGTTGCCATGGTTGCCCTTTGTATTGTGGCTGATGGTGGCTGGACGGTTCACTGGGTGAAAAAACAAGTTTACGCAATGCGTAAACTATATGGAAACTTTGCGGAAACCTGAAGTTTCCATATAGTTTACGCAAGGATTCTGTCGCTGAAACTCAAGTTTACGCTTTGCGTAACCCGACTACCCGCTCAAATTCCAAATGGTTTACACAAGCGTAATCTTGTAATTTCCATCAAGTTTCCGCAACTGAAACTTAAAGGCACCAACTTGCGTAATCAATTGAAACTTCAGGATTCCAGATAGTTTACGCATATTTTACCTTGCGTAAACTTGATTGCCGTTTTATGATATAAAGGTTCTGCTTGCGTAAACCATATGGAAACATGCGTAAACTATTTGGAATCTGAATCAACACAAGTTTACGCATTGCGTAAACCATTTGGAATCTTTCAATATCAAGTTCAGGCTAGCGTAAACCATATAGAAACTGACGTTATAAAAGTTTTCAAATGTGTAATCTTGTTGAAACTTGCGTAAACCATTTGGAATCTGAATAAACACTGGTTTATGCAGTGTGTAAACCATTTGGAATCTTACTATATCAAGTTCAGTCTTGCGTAAACCATTTGGAATCTTACTTGAGTCTTGCGTAAACCATTTGGAATCTTACAATATCAAGTTCAGTCTTG
>VSWD01000001.1:56760435-56772744 GCA_033119305.1 Pinctada imbricata
CTATAAGTAATTAGTGAGGTTTAGTTACAAGTTCTTTCAACGTGTACGTATGACGTACATGTACATGTCACAGTTTGACGTCACAATCCGAAGACGTCGTTTAGTTACACATACGAATCGGAGTAGGTATAGGTATAGCTATGTAGTAAGGTGTACGTTTAGCTTGCTTCTTTTAAATCAGTTTAGTCTGCGAGAAAAATACATTGAGATTCGAAAAACCTCGACGCAAGGACAGTTAGAATCCTAAGCGTGCTTTATAGCACGGAAAACTGGAAGTTCGATCAATGACAAGTCTTGAATTTTTCAAAGAAGTTACCCGTTCTGTCGTTACGTGTAGAGCGTCGTTTACACGTCCATAACGTGTAGCTATATGTCACGTCGTTACGTCATTTGAACAAAGATCGCAGGAAGTGATGACGTAATACGTACACGTCGCGCTAAAACTTGTAACTAAACCTCCCTAATATTAAGTTGGTGTGCATATAAGTGTAGATTTCAAAGAACAGACTGATTTTTATGATTGAAAAGTATAATATTGAAAATATTGGTTGTATATTGCATTTTATCATGTCAAAAGGGGGAGGGATTGTATAAGTGTGTTTTGACATCAATTTTGTATGACAGACAAGTACGTGTATATACAAATCTCATGTGCACAGAAAAAAGAGAATCTGTTTACCAATTGAAAAAAATAATATTGGCATACCATTGATCCTTCCTTGTGCAGCATCTTTTACAGAAAGGGCATCCTTTTCGAAGCCAAAAGTCCAACATACCAGTGACCACTGAGTATCATCGTATACATGTAGTAAGGTGGAGATCCATCAACGCTACAAAGAGGAATCCAAAATTCAATTTCAATGTTTCAGATCTAAATTTTTTATATAATCAGTCTGAATGTTCCCACATAACAATATTTCCTCCAAATTGGCTAGAGTTATCTCCCTCCTTGAACACATTGAACTACAACCCCATTGGGTCTTCGGACTATCGGGCCTAATACCTATAATACTTAAAAAAGCTAAGGCACGGTCCATTTGATATTCGGGGGGGGGGGGGGGGGGGGGGGGGGGCTTGGGTTTTTTTCGAAAAAAATAATTTTGCTCTGAATTTTGATGAAAAAAATAAATTTGCTTATGGTATGACAGAAAAAAATAATCTTGCTCTTACAAATAATCTGAATTTAAAGAATTACCATAAAATTTTGCTAAAATTCTTGAAATTTTTCCGGCTCCCTTCGCTCGCCACAGTTTTCAGTCTATCAAAAAAAATTTGGCTCGCTTCGATCACCATAGTTTTCTATCAAACATTATTTAATAATGTCAAAGTTCATATATTTGAAGATATCATAAGTGTTAGCAATATTTATGTGTTACTATTAATACATGTTGCATGTATCCCATAGAGTCTTTTATGTTCTTGTAAGCTTGGAAGGAGAACTTCAATTATTTACCAATTTACAATTCAACATTTAAAAATTTGTCTAGAAGACCTTCCCCACAGACCCTCTTATATTCATATACCTTATATGAATTTTGTTTATTTAGAATTGTATGGAAGAAATCCAGTTTTATCCCTCTATTTAGAATTGAATTGAATACTTGCATAAAAATAAAGTATATATTAATACTTAGAGTTTTGAGTAGATAAATATAAATCATTTCTATTGATAAAACACAAACATTCTTAATTTATTTGCACATCACTTTGTTAAAAAAAATTTCCTTGCTCCGACTTTGCAAGAAAAAAATAATTTTGCCCCGGTCCGAGGCGAAAAAAATAATCTTGCTCCGACAAAAAACCCAAGGCCCCCCCCCAGAATATCAAATGGACCGTGCCTAAGAAATAAAATCATGAACAATTTCTTTTTAAATCTGAAATTGGTTTGCAGCTATGAAAATGCTAGGTGGCCCTAAAGACCCTATCCGTTTTTCACGTCCCCCCCCAACTCAAATTATATCCTGTATCCACCCCTGAAGAATGGTTCCAGGATCTTTCGTCATGTTTGTACCTATTCCTGTTTGTACCAAGATTTTTCGTACGGGATCTTTTGTACCTGTTACTGAGATCTTTCGTACATATTGCAGAAAAAAAAAGATTATGTTTCTGCTATATAGAGCTGATTTACTTGAGCTCCTCAAAATTTGATAGTGGGATCTTTCGTACTTATGTCTGGTGTTTGACCATTGTCGGAAACCCACGCTTGGTCACGCAAGCTCACCTCCCGTGGGTCATAACGACAGAATTTTCGCTGGATAGCATTACAAAAAAATAAAAAAATGCGAGTACTTGTCGGTTAATTTGTTATCGATAGCAAAATATCATCTATTTTATTTTCCATCAACAAAAGATGACCTAAATAATCATGATAATGTTGACAGTGATTAATATTTGTTAATTTTAGGAGTTACAAAACAATATTGCTTACATAGTGGCTTTAAATAGCTAATTCACTGACAAGTAATCGCATCAGATTTTTGTAATGCTATCCAGCGAAAATTCTGCTGATATGACCCACGGGAGAGCTTGCGTGACCGAACGTGGGTATCTGACGATGGTGTCAGGGATGAAAATTCGTTGAAATTTTCAGGGGCCAAGTGGGCTCCCAAGTCAATAAATTTAGGCGCCCACATCAAAACGATTAGCCCACATCAAAATGTTTCTAAATTTACATTTTCAAATTTAAGCCCAAACCCCCTTCTCTCCTTGTACAGTGTACATGTTGAGTTTATTTCAAGTACAAGTACCTTTAAATAAATCAATAAATACAGGTAAATCCAATTATAAACATATTACGTACACGTCAGTCGGTCTCCAGACAGTGACTTTGTGCGCTTTTGGAAACATTAGTTAGTTTTGGTATATACATTTGTACTGATCTAAAATTAAACTTTACTTTGTACGTCTTTACAAGGAAATAAGAGAGATCGATTCATTTTTCGTGAGAAAGCGAACCGAAAATTTGTCAAATACCCATGAGTTTTTGTTTCCAAACATTAGTTACGGCAACTATGATACAAGAAAATAATAAAGATTGGAATTTTACGGTCGCCAAGTGGGCGATAAGAAAAAAATTTTTGGTAGTCCACACTGAATTTTTAGTCGCATTGGCGAGCGGGCGAGTGCTTATTTGCATCCCTGGGTGTTTGACTGTCTCACAAGTTTATTGGAAAATCATCTATTGGTACGAAAAATCCTGATAATTGGAATGAAAAGTACAAAAGAACTCAATACGAAAAGACTAGAGTTGTAAAATCAGAAAAAAATTTACTATCAATTATAGGAAACTATCGGAGGAGTACATCGATATCAGAATCAGACTTTTTTACTTTAAAATTGTTATGTGTTTTGTATCTTCAGAAGGAGAATACTCAGGGCGTACGTATGCAAGTAGATCTTGCAAACAAAGGTATTTATCTCGAGGTTTGCTTTAGACATGATAGAAAGGCGGCCTAGCTTCCTTTTTCTAATTCTATCAAAGCCAAAACAGTCCCATGCTGCGGACTTAGTACTGCTAGGATATGGATAAATCTGCTCCTCCTCAACCGGTAACTTTGCCAAAGCGATCGCGTCTAGTTTTTAGTTTTGAATTATAGCAAAGACATTTCACACTGAGAATCATTTCGTGTAACTTCAACAGCGACAATCGATTTTCGAAATCATGATCGATAGTCAGCACTTTTCAAGATTCAGCGACTATCATTACAACACTAGAAAAGACAACAATATGAAAAATCCTGACGCCCTGAAGAACATGTATCTTTAAGTTTACCCAATCCTTCCCATGGCAAAGGCTGAAAGGGAAAGGGGGGGGGGGGTAGCTTGCAACAAAGTAAACAAAGATTTTACCTGATACATGTTCATTTTTAGGAGGAAGTAATCATATAAATATGTCTAAATATATAAAAAGTGATTCAAATAGTCCACAGGATCGCCGTAAAAAAAAGCAAGAACAAGAAAAATCAGCGCGTGGGTCGAACTGACCAAGCCGGCGTCTTTATTTTGGGAAATGCACGTTAAAAAGTAAATATTAATGACTTAGAAATGCATCTTACCATTTATCGCCATGGGATTACCCAAATAAACATGTTTTGTTTAGTTTCTTCGTGGGAAAACAACTTTCAGCCCGCTTCCGAGTTTCCTCTGTATACAAATAAAATGCTCGCCTCTGATTGGTCAATATTTTATTTGAAATTGTGCTAGCGCGAACACAGAGCCCGCTGTATTTTTCGGCGTTTTTTCACTCTCTCTCTCTTCTTTCTTTTCTTTTCTTTTTCTTTTTCTTTTCCTTTTTTTTTTTTTTGGATTGTTCTGTTTTTTTATTTCATATACATATATTTTGCCATGATGAATAATTTTATTTTAAACCTCGAAAAGAAAATAAATATTCACTAGGCCTAGAGGTGATTAGCAGGTGATTTTGTGTTTCCAGCTCGGAGATCCAGACAATATTCAGTGGCGGATTCAGGGGCTGCGGAGGCCCCCCCCCCCGGCACTGACCCCAAACTTTCCAAAAACAGGTATATTTTGGCCCATTTTCAATCACAATCGGCAAAATTAGCCCCTTGACCCCCGGCAAAGGGGGCGCTGGATCCGCCATTGATATTGATCGAGTATCAGTAGCGGATCAAGCGCTCCTTTTGCTGGGGGATCAAGGGGCGAATTTTGCCGATTTTGTCTTTTGTTTTTTCTGTAAATGGACCAAAATGTACCTGGTTATCTGAAAATTTGGAGTCAGTGCCGTGGATAGACGTTCTTCGTATTTTTTTTTTCACTAGTATATCTACATATTTTTTTAAGTTGCCATCTTGATATTTATATGTTGTTTATGATAAGGAGAGGGCTTATGTAATGTTGTTATAACTTTTGCCCCATCCTATTTCATGTTATTATGAAATAAAATATGTTAAAACTAAAACATATATTTTTTTTTCTTGGGGGATGCAAGCCCAGAATAAGGCTGGGTTGGCCTGTCCCTTGGAATCAAAATATGTACAATTATTTACGTTCATAGACTAGACTTGAAGTCTCGGGAGGGACTGGACCAAACTTGGAAAACTATATCCACCCCATATATTGTATTTTATGATTGAGGGCGAAGCTGGCCCAATCGGCATTTCAAAGCTCAATTGATGAAAAAAAAAATTGTGTGAGAAGACAATGAATTCTTTTCGACGAATTGTCCTGTTTAAATTATATTGTATTTATATACTGTATTTATGAAAGAGATTAATTTATGACTGAGAAGTGTCCCACTTGTCTTGTGTTTCATCAATACGTCAGAAAGTCACAATAGGGCAGACCTTTTTTTGTGTTTATAACTTCATTTTAAAAAATACAAGTTGTCTTCTTGTGTGATGGTGGGAGCCGGGGGATGGGCCTAGGGGTAATTTATTAATGAGATCCCGGATAGATCTGCAATCCCCCCTTTCATATTTAAGCGTACAGACGATGGTACATGCATTCATGAAGGATCGAACATGAAAAGCAAAGTAATCGATTATCAATTCTCTCTCTCTCTCCTTAAACATAATGTAAGGCTAGAGCACATATTAATGTCAGCAGCGGATCCTTAGGTTCATGAGCGATCAAAAAAAAAAAAAATCACTGTAAGTTTGACAAATAATTGTTGATAATACAAATATACATAATTATTTTGAGCTTCAATTAATTTATTTCTTTATCTTTCCCTGTAATAGTTCACAGAAAAAAAAGTTTTGAGGAAATGCACACTCGGGTGCCGATCCAAAACATGCTGTCATGAGGGCGCGCAAAAGTGCCCCTACAACCCCCCCCCCCCCCCGTGCGACTCTCATATCCATGGGTACGCAGCGTGAACCCTTTTACGTCACAGGATTTTGGACTTCATTTGGACTTCAAAATGTTTCTTTAAGCTTTTAAAAAAAATATTTGAAAGTTTTTAAGGGGGGGGGGAGTTTATAGGGTATAAATTTAGGACGCTCGGGATAGAAACCATCCATTCAACTACAAGAACATCATATAAAGTTCAGTTGTCATTTTTATCTGCATTTGATATTTTGCTAGGGGCCATTTATCAACACAAAGGGGAAAGGGTGGGATATATAGAACAACTCGACGAAATTCTTAAAAAATGGCACTCGCCTATAATTAGAACATATTGATATATAGCCTTTTATTCTCGTGTAAAAGTAACTGACATGCGGATGCACATTACACGGGTTAGTGATTGTGTACTTGTCAAACTGTCAAAATTTTCAATTGTCTGGATACCTCTAAGCACAGAACTGGACACTTACATGTTTCAAAGCAGACCTTAAAATAAAATAAAATGAAATGAAATGAAATAAAATAAAATAAAATAAAATAAAATAAAATAAAATAAGATGAAATGAAATGAAATGAAATGAAATATAAAAAAAAATAAAATAAAATAAAATAAAATGAAATGAAATAAAATAAAATAAAATAAAATAAAATAAAATGAAATAAAATAAAATAAAATAAAATAATTGATAATAAAAAGAAACATAAGAATGATATGCTGATTATAAATAATTTAAGGAACAAAAGAAAAAATGACAAAAAGAATTGATGAATAAAATCGCTTCTTTTATGATGTAAAAGTAACTGACACGCGGATGCAAATTACACGGGTCAGTAATTGTGTACTTGTCAAACTGTCAAAATGTTCAAATGTCCGGATACCTCTATGCACAGAACTGGACACTTACATGTTTCAATTTAACAAAAGAAAAAAATGGACAAAAAGAATTCAAGAGTAAAATCAGCTGATAAAAATAATTTTTTAAAAATAAAGTCATTTATATTGTAATTTAATAAACTTTGATATTTCTAAATAATAAGTTGAAAAACAATTAAATATGAAGAAAGGAAAAATGAAATAAAATATATATCTAAAATATTGGATAAAAGGAAACATACCATGCATCAGTTACCATATTCACACACACACCCTCAGAGAGAGAGAGAGAGAGAGAGAGAATCTTAATAACCCAAAATGGTAAATAAACAGTTTTCAATGTATATTTTCCTAAAAACAATACGCGTCTTGGTCTAGAAATTTATAAACTAATTATATAACTTATTATATAACTATCTAAATAAATAAATAAATAAATAAATAAATAAATAGATAAATAATGAACAAGATAATTAATAAATTAATAATAAATAAATTAGTAGAATAAGTTAAAATAATAAATAAATTTTAAAATATATTAATAAAATTATTAATTAATAATACATAGATTTATTAATAACTAAATGAATAAAATAAATAAATGAAAAAAATAAATAAAGAAAAAAAATAAGTAAACAAATAAATATTTAACTAACAAAGTAAATAATCTAATCAAAATAAATGAATTAATAAAATAAATGAATTAATAAAATAAATGAATTAATAAAATAAATAAATTAAGATAAAAAAATAATTTTAAAAATTGAAATAGAATTAATTAAATAATAAAATCAATAAACTAATAAGATGAATGAATAAATAAAATTAATTAATTAGTAAAATGAAACAATTGAATTAAATAAAAACATCAATAAAATAAATAAATTAATGAAATAAATAAATTGATAGAATAAATAAAATAATAAAATTAATGAAATTGAGAAAAAAAAATGAAATTAAGAAAATAAATTAATTAATAAAATAGATTAATAAAAATAAATTAATTTATTGTTAAAATAAAATTAATTTATTGATAAAAAAATTAATTAAAATAAAATGAATTAATTAATTAATTAAATTGATAGGATAAATAAATTAATAAAATAAATAAAGTATTAAAATAAATAAATTGATAAAATAAAGAAATTGATAAAATAAATAGATTAATAAAATGAATAAATTAATAAAATTAATTAGTAAATAAAATCAATTAATTAATAAATAAATTAATTGATAAAATAAATACCTTAATAAAATAAATTGATAAATGAAATAAATTAATAAAATAAAATTAATGAAGAAATAAAAAAAAAAAAAAGAAGAAATTAATATTAAAAACTTTATCAGGTTTCCGCAACTGCGTAAACTATAGAAGTAGTAACATATCAAGTTTCCGCAACTGCGTAAACTATTTGAAAAGTTTAATTAGGTTTCCGCAGCTGCGTAAACATATTTAACAGGTTTCATCAGGATTCCGCAACTGCGTAAACCATTTGTTCCAAGTTTACATTGCGGAAACTTGTTGAAATAAAATGGAAAGAAATTTAACAGGTTTCATCAGGATTCCGCAACTGCGTAAACCATTTGTTCCAAGTTTACATTGCGGAAACTTTATCAAGGAAAATTTATCAAGTTTCATCAGCGAAAACATTGCGTAAACTTGCGGAAACTATTTGGCAGTTTACGCAATGCGGAAACTTGTGGAAACCTAAAAATATCAAGTTTACGCAAGTTTACGCAGTTGCGTAAACCTGTTTTTTCGCCCAGTGGTTGCCACTGGGGTTTCCTCCCTCTATGTTTAGTATTGCTCCCATTATTGCGATTGTTAGGGATAAGAGCATTGATCTCTGTCCTTAGTGTCTGTGATAACTGGGCTGCCAAGTTATTAATTCCATGCTGCTCTCCAACACAGTTTAACTCGATTTTTGCTAGACT
The DNA here is from genome assembly GCA_033119305.1 of Pinctada imbricata. Lineage (NCBI taxonomy): Eukaryota > Metazoa > Mollusca > Bivalvia > Pterioida > Pteriidae > Pinctada > Pinctada imbricata. The sequence goes on from VSWD01000001.1 coordinate 56,769,053, forward strand.
CGCTGCCTTTCTAAGTTCTTGGAACGATTTTGGTTCTTTCGAAATTATCCTTGCTTGAATACCTGGGTCAAGTCCTTTGAGCGCAAATTGGACCTTGTTGATTTCAGGAAGGTCATGTCCTAAAGCACTTTTTTCTGCTCTTGATAGATACGCGTCAACTGTTTCTCCTACACCTTGTTTAATATTTAAAAGTCAGTTCTTTCGGGGAAAATCTTTCTAATAGTCTTTCCTTCAGTGTGACAAGGTCACTTTTGTCACTGCTGTTTAGAGTTTGCAACCAGGTTGCTGCATGGCCCTCCATGTTGCATGCAATGGCACAAAGTGCTTCTTCTTCCTGTAGGTTATGGAACTGCATCCAGTTCTCCAAGTTAGATATCCAAATGTGGACTGATTCCGTTCCATCAAATTTTCTTAACTTCACTCCTGATGCCATCTTCTTTGAAATTTGTTTTTCAGTTTGTGATTGACTTTCTCTCACTGGTGTGGTTCTTTGTACTTCTGTGGTTGTACCAAGTGTGAAGATAGCTGTTTCTTCCCACTTTCACCTGAATTATGAATGGATTCTAATACTTCATTGACCTGTTCTTCATAAAATGTACTGCATGTAGCTTCCTGTTGTTGGATAAAAGGTACAAATGCAGGTATTCTTGTCTGATTACATGTAGCAGTAGCAGGTTCAGCTACTTGTGAGTTGCCATGTTGTTCCTCCTCAAGTTTGTCTTTTGATCTCAGGTTGTAGTTTACTGGCCTTGTTTGCATTAGACTTTCCTTTGTTCTTCCACCAACTTATCACAGGGGATTTTGTGTGTGGTCGGGTGTGGTTGTGATTGTTCCTGTAAAATCAGACCAAATGCCAAATTAAAGTTAACGTCTTTATTGTTGCGAATCCAGAAGAAACTGACCTAATCAATATGCATAATAGACATGTAACTAGTAAATAATATGGTTACAAACAATACAATATAACCTGCGCACTGTCATAAACATTATTAACAAACCATATATTCAAAAGTACATGTAAATTACATACATTATAAAGTATAAATATAAAGAGAAAAATCCTAACAAAATGTGGGGAAATTAACTAAAATGGAGCACTCGCTTGACCACTCTGAGGTACACATATTATGCAAACCAGCTGAATAAGTGACCTATATAACAACCTATCAAAGTCTGAGGAACATGGCAATTATGATGATTAATATGTGGAACTAATGGTATTGAACTAGTAGTTGAACTAAATAACAGTAATCACTTAAAGTAAAGAATATGTTTCATGTGAAAATATCACTTAGTATGAATAATTATGAACTTAATGATTTTCTAGTTTTGTCAATAATAAAGCTTAAGAAATGAATATAAATACTGATAAATGAAGGCCTAACGTGTCATTAACTGAGACAAGAATATAGTAATAAGTAATTAACCTTAAGTAAGTAGCAAGATATAAGTGCACATACTCGCACTATAGAAAATGATAGTAAAACAGGTAACACAAACACCTGTGCTCCTGTGCGAAATACAAAAATCATGAGAATTTACTAAAACGCTTGTTTGCCAAAGAAAAACTGGTTTACAATGAACAGTTATAAAGTATAGAATGTAATAAAGTTAACTTACAACATCTTGAACAATTATGATCTTTGATTTTTAAAGAAATTGACAAAGACTATTTTGGTTCGCAAAATTCTGAAAATGGCGGAACAAAGAAAGACTGAACAGAAAACAGAGCCATAACGGTTTACAATTTCCGGAAACTAAAATGTACTCTAAATAAGTTTAAATGAAAAACGGTAACATAGTTTCTGACTTTAAACCATTGTCTAACATTAGAAAAAGAGTCAAAATCTTAGCGTATTACATAACACTAATAATATTAATCAGACTCGTAAAGTACAGCTTAAAATAACCCTGTATTCATTGTAAAGCATAAAGTACGATATAATTCAAACTTAGCTATAACAGATATTGCAAATCAAATTACAAAACAGGAATCTTAAATCTAAGTCAAGGGTTATTTGTGAACGATTATACAAGTCTTGAAAGAATAGAAATATATGCACACTGGACTCAAGCATTAAAATGTATATTCAAAAATGAACAATATGAAATACATACAAACTGAAATAAAGTAAAATACAAAAATGCGCCTACCTGTAAAATCAGACCAAATGCCAAATTAAAGTTAACGTCTTTATTGTTGCGAATCCAGAAGAAAGTGACGCGCTGGATTCTAGAAAATGGCGCGGGTTGGTCAAGGTAGGGCTCAACAAGGGTGACAATTTCCCACGAGTAACTATTTACACATAATTAAAACAAAATTATCCTGTCGGTGGCCTCGTACCAAAAAACATAGTGAAAGCGTGGGTATAAGGTACTATAACAAAGAAACGTTAATCCGCTAGCCTGACATCAATTGAGTAAAGACGATGTAAAGGAAATTGTTAATTGACTTACGTAAAACTTATTTGATCTGAGATTAACTTTAGTACGACAGGCTAGATAAAGGTGACAATATATTCTTAACTTCTTGACTTTGTGACAACCAATGTAAATAATAAGGAAAGATTACAAAATGTTTAGGATAAGAAGAGAATTTCTTAAAAACAAAATGTTTTAGAGAATTTATGAATAAAATGTAAGTTTTATAATGAAAAATTATAAAATATCAAAATCATACAAAAAGTATCAGAGGGTCTATAAGACCTGATGATACATCTACGCAGACACTCTGTATACTTTATTCCTTTTCCTCAAATTGTGTAGGGCCTGCCTAGTGATGGTTATCTCCTAAAATTTCTATGTACGGATACCCCTCCTTCTGTATAAATTCAAAAGTAGCATCTGGCCTGATGACATGACAAATTAATACAGAAAAACAACTGAGGTGTTTCTATGAACTCTTTCTCCAGTTCTGTGACGTGTTTTAGGGGTCCGTCGATGCTTAATTTTGTGCTCTGTTGTGAGTGCTGTTGAGGTTATCGTCAGGATCATCTTTAACTCATTTGTGTCACACTTATGCCCTTTGCCGTGTGGAGCTCGTAAAAAAGTTCCCCGCAAGGGGTTTGACAGTAGGTGTTTTGAATATATTTCCCTGACATTGTCGCCATAGTACTTTCTATATAGACATAACGTCAGTCAGTGCATGAATTTTATATATTGTTTTCATTTTCGTGCTTGAACATCGACGGCGGGTGCGGCTAGCCAACAGGGGATGGACCTCTAGCTTGCTAGGGGTCCGTCGATGCTTAATTTTGTGCTTTGTTGTGAGTGCTGTTGAGATTATCGTCAGGATCATCTTTAACTCATTACATTGAAATATCGCACCTTCTGCTCGTTTATTGGCTCGATCATGTTTAAAACAGGAATGAATATATTTCTCCCTGAAAAGATAAATATTTCTTTTTATTTCTGTAATGATATGTCATCAATACGAAATGTCTTGTATTGTACTTGGGTACGAATTGATGGTCATGTGAACAGTCTCGAATAAAGTATGTCAGCAGCTACCGCGATGTCTGTCTTCTTAACTGAACAGTAACGACAGTCTACTATGTGTAGAAGACTACACATATCAACACATGGTGTCAGAAGTAAACATGATATTTATGAAGCATGGAAATGAAACAATATATAAATACATGCACTGTCTGAGGTATGTATTTGTAGAAAGTGCTATGGCGACAATGTCA